>PVJD01004949.1:0-123882 GCA_004026545.1 Mormoops blainvillei
GAAGGGAAGGGAAGGGAAGGGAAGGGAAGGGAGGAAGGAAAAGAAAGACAGAAAGAAGAAAGAGAAAATAAAGTGGCTTTTGGGAAGCCATTTTTTTTCTATCTTCAGCTATAAAATCAGTTTCAAAGAGAGAATCACTTGTGGTCTCTTCTACTTTGACAACCCCTAAATTTGGTGCCTTAATTTTCAGGAAAATCAAGGGGAAAAAGTTTCAAATGTAGCCATGCCTTGTAAAAAGTTCGATTCACTTAGATCTTAAAGTCTTGGTTCCTATTATTTCCCAGTTCAATAAAATCCCAAAACTCCAAAGTAATTTTCAAGTCCCTCTGATAACATTAATGTTGGTACCTTTTAACTAAATCTGAGAGTAAAATCTAAGTCCCAGAAAAGGAAGAATAAAGATGACTGATCACAGAATTCTAGTGCTGAAACTAGAATCCCAGGCTGCTGAATTCAAACTAAAAATTCAAAAGAGCTACTTTAATCCTAACTCTGTCATCATCTATTTTTCTAAAGGAACAAGATTGCTAGTGAACCCATAATAAATTTAATTATCCCTGCAAAACCTAGTTGTGTTGTTTCTTCTACTGAGAAGCAGCAGAATAGCCACATTCTCTTCTTTATTGTCTTCGTCCTTCTGTGAAAAGGTCATTAGCTACATCTGGGGTCTCCATCACTCAGAATAGCCAAGCGATAGATATAAAAGGTCATCTGCCCTTCCAAACATATGAAAGTCAGCCAACTTTATTTGGGTACTTTAATATAATTGCCTGGGAGAGGTGCAAAAGAAAACCAAAATGACTACATTGGATTTACTGTCTCGCTCTATTAGGACTTGTGTAGCATCTTTGTCTCTCAGAGGAAAAAAATGGAGAAAACTAAAAATAGAGGACATTGATCTTTTCCTGGCACAAAGCTTCATGAAGAACAGCGTTTTGCAAAAGAGCAGCTTTATTTCATCTATTTAAGTATTCCACATCATGTGTGCAACATGGAATTTTTCAATGTATTTAATTCCTACTTCTGCCCTGATTTTGTCAACAGCAACTTTAATATTAATGATTTATGTCAAAAAGAGGGGTCTGAAAATACATAGTTTGGAATAAAATAACTCCTCTTTTTCTCACAGACAGGAAGCTAACTTAAACTGATGTTAAACGGTCACGGAACATGAAAAAAATGCAAGCCATTGATTTTCACAGAACTTGGACACTGCTTACACTTGTGAAAGCCCATTTTCAGTTATTTAAAACAATTTTCTATTATAAAGCACTGACATGTTTCCCACATCAGGCATGTTTTCATATTTTACTGGAATGTTTCCATGTACTTGTGTATGATTATACCCCAATTTCTGTGTAACACTTTTAGATCATGTAATGATAAGACTGTGCGTTTTTATAGTAAGAAGAGAATTCTGTGTCTTATTCAATAATAACGGTACTACTCAGTGCATCCTGTCAAGTTTTCAAAACAAAGGATGGACATGCCAAGTAAATGATTTCTGACATCTAAGTCCCACCTACCTGTATAACTAGTTTATTTTCTTTCAAGACACTAACTTGAGTCATTCCGGAAGCAAAGATACTGAAGGAGCCAGTTTCCTGGTCTGCAGATCCCAGGAGTACCTCGCGGGTGCCCCGCTCCAAATGGCCTCACGCGTTGCCTTGATGTCTGCACACTGTCAACCCAACCAGGGACACATTTCTGGAAAAATACGTGGAACATAGAACACAGAAATACAGCATTTTGGTATAAAAATACAAGGTGGGGCAAATGTAGGTTTACACTTATAAGTAAATGAAACACTGGATATTCTGTGTTTTTATTTATTAATTATTGTATTATTTTCCATACAAACAACTGTAAACCTACTTTTGCCTCACCCTGTATGGGTGAAAAACTGGTTGCTAAGACAAAAATGAGGTTAGTTGGTTGACAGGCAGAAATTAGGTTTGTGGGATACAGGTTTGAGAGAGAGAAATAAAGTTCTACTAAAATATCCACAGACCTGGAGACTCCTTGGTGAGGGAGGTGGGTGAGGGTACACAAGCTGGTTCTGCTATGCCGTGACTCAAAGGGGGTCAAATTCTCTAATTGTGTGTATCAGAGAAGGACTGGAAAACACTTTGAGCTCAAGGAGTATGCACTTGGAGCTATGCAGTGCTTTCTCTGGTTTCCTGACAAAATCATGCAGCTGCACTGCATCTCCAAAGTCGAGACTAAGCCAGGAATGAGAATTAACATACCCCTACTGCTGTAGGTTACACTGTGTCCCCCAAGAAGCTACCTGGAAGTCTTAACCCCTGTTATGCGTGAATATGACTTTATTTGAATATAAGGTTTTTGTAAATGTTATCAAGTTAAGATGAGGTTATATTGGATTAGGGTGGACCCTAATCTAATCTGACTGGTTTCCTTATAAGAAGAGACACTGACACATGCACAGAGGGAAGACATCATGAAGACACACAAAGAAATGGCATGTGATTGGCGTAACATGTCTACAAGCCAAGGAATTCCAAAATTGCCAACAACCACCAGAAGCTAGGAAGAGGCAAGGAAGGATCCTCTCTTAGAACCTTCAAGAGAGAGCACAGCCCTGCCAACACCTTGATTTCAGACTTATAGCCTCCAAAACTGTGAGATAATAACTTTCTGTTGGTTTAAGCCACCAAGGATGCGGCACTTTGTTATGGCAGCACTAGGAAACTAATAGGCTAGCCTTGCGAATGGGAATGAAGGAAGAGATGGCTCCGTGTTGAGGGAACTGGAAAAAGTATCATGAAGCAAGCAGCATTTGATCCATACCTTAACACCTGGACAACCTTTCAATAAATTAAAATGATAGAAGAGGGGAAGGACAACCCAGTAGAAACACTACACAAGAGGGAGCAGAGAGGAAAGGCAGTCATGTTTGAGAATCGCCAGGAGGTCCAATTTCAACATGCCGTACCTGTGCAGGGGCTTGAGGGCAGGAAGACTCCAGCGTGTCAGGGTCTGTTGAGTAGAGCAGCCTGGAGAGCTGACTTAACCCATAACTAACCAAGAGCTACTGAATCCTTTTGGCAACAAGCGATTTGATCAAAGCTGTGTTAGGAAGACTGATCTGGCAATGAATGTAGGGTGACTTGGGGGAAGAGGGAAACTGAAAAGAAGTGCAGTCCAGTTAGCCAGTTGCTGCTGTAGTCAAAGAAAATATAATAACAAAATATAAAGTTGGATAGAGGACACAGGAAAAGGAAAAGGAAACAAAAGTACAAGCTTGGTGGGGATAGAATTGAGTTCCAGATACTGGATTTCACATAGGATGAAAGCAATAAATGAAAAATAACTGAGCCTGAGTGAGGAAATGAGAGAGACATTATTAATATATGAGTGAAGTCCAAAGAGAGGTGGACTTAGGAAAAATGTGAGTTTGAGGTCCTGGTTTATGCCAGGCTAAACTGAATTATTTACTGCTACACAAAGATGTGTCATTCTTGCTTGAGAAGTCTCAAAGCCAGTTCATGTTTTAGCCTGAACTGTATAGTACTGAGCTGGGAGAAGGAAAAAGAAAACTAGACTCAAAACGTGTTTGATAACATCTCAATAGGACACATGTGTGGTTCCCCAGAGATCATCAGAAAGCAGGTGTGATAAGGGGTTGAATAAGCCACAAGCTACAGTCTTGGCTGTGACGCAGGCCAACCCTTTTCAGAAGCACCGAGCACAGCACACCTGTGCTGGGGAATCCTGGGCGCGGACAGACGCGCCCACAGTGGGAAACACTCACAGGCCAAGGACCTACTGGGGCTCCAGAGGCTCGTGCTGTTTCTGGTTCAAAACAGAAAGTAAAGTTTGCATAAATCTCCAAGTGCACATACTTTATTAAGGCGGGACATACAACAAGAAACATTATAAATACAATGACCGAAAAATGTTCAAATTTCCAGGTCAAAGATAATTAATATGTTTTAAAGGCACTAAAGTATATAGTGATACTTGTTAAATTATGCACTCTGAAAAATGATATTAACTCCATTTGGAAACTTTTTTCTAAAAAAGAAAAAAGAATTCTCATTCATTAAATTCATATAGATGCAGAAATTACTAACCAGCAGAAGAACTGTTACAGATTATGCTAACAGAAATTGTGGCTCCTTCACTTAACAGCATCTATTATATACCAGACACTGTTTGGCACTGGAGTGGGCCAAAAAAATACATAGCCCACGCACACATGGGGTTATACATTCCAAAAACAAACAAACAAACAAACAAAAACCCTTAAAAGCTAGCAAATAAGCAGATTAAAAAAAGATGTTGTGATTGGAAATAATGGATGGACATGGAAGTCCTCTCTGAGGAGAAGACATTTAAGTTGCAATCTTAAGAAGCCCCCCGTTAGAAGACCTGGGAGAGAGCATGTTTCTGCCGAAATGAATAGTGAGAGAGACTCTAAGACAAGAAAGCCCTCGGCACGTTCAAGGGACTGAAGGAAAAGACCCGAGCAGGGGCCCCAAGTGAGGGAGGGAGAGAAAAGCACAAGATGAAGCTGCACGAACAGCAGAAGCGAGACGGGGGGGTGACGCGCGTGACGGGACATCGTAAAGGAGGAGCTGCCCCTGAGCACACTGGGAAGCGGAAGGATTTTAAACTGGGAAACAGGAGCCAGTTTGCTTGCTTAAAAATGTATCTCCTTGCCGTATAAAGAATAAATAGCACGGAGCTTAGCAAACTCTAAGAGTGAATATCTAAGATATTCAGTAAGAGGCAAGAAAGGAAGATAGGAGACATGGTAGGAGGCTTTTTGAATAATCCAGGTGAGAAATGAGAGGATGGGAAGAAACGGACATATTCAAAAGATATTTGAGATAAAACTGACAGGAATTACGGGCAGA
This sequence comes from Mormoops blainvillei, assembly GCA_004026545.1. Taxonomy (NCBI): domain Eukaryota; kingdom Metazoa; phylum Chordata; class Mammalia; order Chiroptera; family Mormoopidae; genus Mormoops; species Mormoops blainvillei. Next base: position 4,884 of record PVJD01004949.1, read on the forward strand.
CTAAAATATAGGGGTGATAAAGTGGGAAGAACTAAGAATGACTTGGCTAGATAACGGCGCCATTAACTAGGATGGAGAAGAAGGAGTAGATTTGGGAGAGGGAATCAGTTTTGACACTGGTATCGAGGTGCTCACCTCTGCAAGTCTAGAGGTCAGAGAAGAGATGTGGGCACGCCACGTACATTTAGGAGTAGAGGAGACCACTGAGAGAATGTGGAGGGGAACTCCGGTTCTGAGAAGCGAGGCAAAGGAAGAGAAATCTGCCAAAAGTCACTATCATCATCAACACACAGGCCACAAAATGCCCTTTCTGATCAAAGTCCATTCCCACCGCCCTGGAGTTAAGCATTATCCTGACCGTTATGATAATCACTTCCTTATCTTTTAGTTTTTACTGCCTAATTATGCAGACAAGATGACATGATTTGCCTACCTGTATCTGGCATCAAGGTTAGGCCACCCGCACAAAATGAGTGAAGAACAAATGCTCTTTGTCTAGTTTCTGGAATAGTTGGTGTAAGATTGGAATTACTTTCTCCTTAAAATATTTGATAGAAATCATGGCTAAAGTCTTACAGGCCTGGACTTTCTTAATTGGAAGATGTTAAATGACTGATTCGGATTCTTTAATAGTTATAGAAATATTCAGGTTGATTCTCAATTATTGATACTAACACAAAGAAATAGTCACGTGTTGACTAACTTAACACAACTTTCATAACCTAATGTATTTTTTTCCTTTTAGGAGGCAGTTGAGTGGGTTGGGTTAAGTCCCTATTGAATTATTTTTAAATTTGCGTTTTCAGAATATATATCAAACTACTCAAAAAATGTATGGGATAGCTGACCAAAAAAAAAGGCAAAGTTAGATTCTTACAATGGGTAATGAACTGGGCCCACTTTATGCGCCTCCCAGGATTTGTTCAGGGAAGGTTTTCTGCTTGTTATTACCAGTGACCATTAAGATCATCTTGCACTGATTGCATTGTTGAAAATCGCTAAAAGGAAGCTTTGCTCTTCTATAGAAAGAGGTATAGAAAGAGGTTTATTGCTGTGCGGACCCATGCTCTAATGGCATTCCACCACCCCACCTGCTTGGCTGGCTGGCTCCTACCCATTGTTCGTAGGCACGACCTGAGGGAATATCTCACCTCTTGCTTTCAGTCATCAGTTTCCCTGCTGCCCCTGAAGCATGAGACACTAGAGGATCTCCTCAGCATGGGGCACACACACAGACACACACACACACCATCTAGGCCCAGGGGTCTGCAGACTGTGGGCAGACAGGGGATGCCCAGGCTGGTGTTGGCTTCACTGGCTCATCCCCTAGGGCTGTCACTCCTGAAGCATTTCCTACCCCTACCGTTTTGAATTCAGGTTCTCCAGCCAGTGGTGGAGGGACAAGGAGGCACAGTTGGAAGTGTTGGCCAGGTGACATGCCCAGAACAAACTTTGACTAATGACATATGAGAATTGGCAGATATTTTTTGCACTCTTTCTTTCCCCGATCTGAGATCGATTGGAGGTGCAGTCTACAGCCTCTGTGCAGCTGTTTCCGTAAAACCAAGTGATCACCTGCACACACCCCAAACCTCTGGCCAGCCCCACGACATGCCCCTTTGTACATTCTATCCCTCCTTACAGCCATTCCCTCTCTCCCCTCACTCCCGACCCTTCGATTGCACTATACGATTAAATATTAACATGTAAGATTGTGCCTCAGGATGTTTCCAAAGATTCCCAGATACAAGAGATAAACAATATTACTAAATATTTTAGGTTAAAAATGCCTTTTCTCACTTTTGCCATGAGCTACTTACCGCCTATATTAATAATTATTATTGCTGTCCCTCAAAAACTCCATCACTTCTCTTGTTGGTCACACTTGATTGTCAAAACCCAACTATTTTTTTCTTCCTCCCTCTTTCCTTCTTTCCTTTCTTTTGTCTTCCTCTATTTGATACACACACAGTTGAATAAAACATAAACATATTTTAGCAATAACAAACTACCAGGGTCAATAAATAGAAGCCACACGCTTTATTTGCTGAAAATCCACTCCCAGCCCCGCTAAGCTTAAGCATTATCTTACTGTTAGTCCCTATATATCAACAGTTCTTCAAAGTGACAAGTGAAACTGGAGCTGTCCTTTCTGACACTCAGCTAAAGAGGTTCTACCTAACACCTAAGACCCAAGTAAGGCTGGAATCTTTATTCTGATTATGCGTACTAATTGACAAAACAATCCATACTGTTATTCTAGGAAACAATAAAACCTTCAACCAGCCCTGCCACCACAGTAACAAGAAGAAAAAATATCAAATATGGCCTTCATGACTCAGGGTTCCTTCAACTATTTGTTTCACCTTAAGAACAAACACTATGGTTAAAAGAAGAATTTGGAAACAAAAGATAACACAGGCCAAAAAGCAGACTGAAGATTGAGAATTCATTCCTGAATCTGCAATTAGCTCACCACTGCCCTTAAGAAGCACTCACTTTTTCTCTTTCACAGCAAAATAATATATCTACGACACGATCAACAAAGCCAGCCACCAAGGCAGACAGACAGGTATTGATTTGCTTTCCTGAAGACCAAGGGTTTCAATGAATCAGACTTCTGGGAAACTAGCTTTTCCTTAAAGCCTTCAAAGTTTTACCACTGAGCTGTGAGTCTGTGACTGCCTCTCTCGCCAGGCCTTGGTTGTTTGCAGGCGGGGTGTGTGGAAAGTTTTACCTGTCAAAGAGAAAGCTTTTATCCTTATTTTTTCTATTTTTTTTTCTTTTGTAAAAATAATGGAAGGGAAACAATTCACATCAGCAGTGTGAAACAAATATTCTCTAAATTATTTTCTAATTATCCTCCCCAACACCTCTCCATTCCTTATACACATCTTCCTGTACATTTTTCATATAAACATGCTGAAACACGAATAGAATTTCTTGGTTATTTATACACAAATAGAATCTTTTTATACATACTATTCTAAAAATTACTCTTACTAGCTTTATATCTATATATCTATATATAAATATATAGATATATAGATAATGGATCTAACATCAAATCAGTAAATATAGGACAGATTCTTATTAATAGTTGAATATATCATAATAATATATCATATTATGGATTTAATACAATTTAATCATTTCTTTATTGAAATCCATTTCAGGTTACTTTCAGATTTTTACTTCTACTAATAATATATCAATAAACTCCTTATGTACTGAAGTTTTTATTTCAGTGGGATAGATTTCCAAAACTGGAGCTCCTGTGTAAAAACAAAAGCACTTGTATTATTTATTTTTAATATATACCTACTTTTCTTAAACGTTATAGTCCTACTGGGAAGAAATGAATGCATATTCTCTGATTGGCTATTGTTACACTTTAATTTTTGCCAATATAATAGATGAAAAATTGTTTCTCGTGGTTGCTTCAGGTTGCACTTCCCTAACCACTCCTCGGGTTGATTGTCTCCTCTATGGTATTTATTCTATACGTTTTATTGGTTTATTTAGTGTTTTCAATTTCCTGAGTTTTGTTTTTGGTATCAACCTGTGGGAGAGCCTTGCAGGATATTAACCCTTTACCTGGAATATGGTTAATATTGCTCAAAACTTTCCCACAAATCTCCATATGCAACCTAATTTTTTTCCTCAGTCTATGGCTCTCTTTAAATTTTGATTATGATGTCTTTTGCCATGTACTTTAAACACTTTTCTATATAATTGTTGTGAAGACTGCCCACTGGCCACCCAAATCCATTCTGCTTCCCTCTTTGACACGTGGCTGGGCTGCACTTCCGCGCTCCTTCGCGGCTTGGCCCGGGACTAACTCTCACCAGTGTAACATCAGCAGGAACAGGGTGCACCTCTTCCCAGAGTTAGGCTTTAAAAAGCAGCCGTGCTTCCTCCACGCTCCCTCCATGCTCTTTCTCCTTACACCGCTGGAACCTGGACGTACAGCCCAGTTTTGACCATGCACAGGACAATACCCTAAGAGATGGCAAAGCCACGTGTATCTGTCAGGATCCAATCAGGAGATAGAAACCAGGATGGAAGCTCAATATAAAGAATTTGTAATTCTGATGAACAAGCGACTAAAATATAAGGAAACACTACATGTGACTCTAGAGTTACTGGGGTGCATCCAAGGAAGGCCCAACTTAGCAAGGGCCACCACTCCAAGGCTGGGGATCAGCCCCACTAGGCAGCAGAGAATTCTGCTTGTTTTCCCAAACCAGAGCTGGTCAGTGGTCATTAGCCAAGCATGAAACAATCTCCCAGACTGCAGGCCGTCGGCAGCTCGCAGCATGGTGGCACAGGCATGCAGACAGGGTGGGCACCTGGGGCATAAGTCTGAGAAGGGAACTGTGGCACCGCGCAGGCCACTCACCTTTGGGAGCCAGTTTCTTTGTGAAGTGGGCCTCAGGAAAGTCATCTCCAGGCCAGGCTGAGGCTCAAAAGTTGCCAAGGGAGCCCTGGTTGGAGGAGCACATTTGGGGCAGAACTCTACAGAATGTCCTCACACCCGCACTGCTGACGCACCATGCAGCCACCAGAAACAGCAAGAGAAGCCCCGTCCTCCTGTTACAGAAAATGAAACGACCAGACCCCGAGGGGTTTCGGAGCACGATCTTTATTTACGTGCAGGAGCCCAGAGGAGACAGACTCCAAATTCTGAGCCCAGAACAATAGCCCCGCACTCCTTTTATGTTGGGCCAAAAGGGGAGGGTCTCGGGAGGCGTGGTATAGATTTGGCGTGAAGGGGCTTACAGAAGTGGGAGAGAAGCATTTACAGCATTAGTCAGGGCAATTAGCATTTCATCTTTGGTATCAGCCTTGATTCCCTCTACACTCCAGCAATGTCCCTCCAAGCACCCCCTGCTGAGGAAGCTTAACACCTTGCTCACTATATGGGAAAGATGCTCAAGGAATTCAGTTTCCTATCCCACAGGGCACCCTGAAAATGTGTGCTTCAGGTGGAGTTTAAAGCCAATAAACTGATAACCGGTACACTGCAACTTATCAATGGGGAAGGAGCCCAAGTTCCTATATGACCACGTGGCCCCCGCACCCCCCCACCCAGAACACTTGCCTCAGAAATGTTACAAAAGAGAGAAATAAATTTCTGTATTCTTTGAGCCGCTTTCAGAGGGGAGGCTCTTTGCAATCGTAGTTTGGTTTTTCTTGCTAATTCAGTAGTCAAATATGTCAGCTTTTCCATTAATGGCTTCTGAGCTTCCTGCCTTGCTTAGGAAGACCTTCAAGCCTTGATTTTAAAATGTATAGCAGGTGATTACCCAGTTAAGGAAAGACTATTCAAAAGAGAACAAATAAGTAGCTTGTTGCCAGTTACTTCCTGATACAGACCAGCAATAAAGGAAAAGAAAGACAAAAGAATCATCTTAGTGAAGAGCCATGAGCACAAACCACTCTAGCTCCTTTGAATGGTTTCTGGGAATTCTTTCCAAAATACAGACTTAAAGCAGCTGCAGAGAGAAACAATAAAAAATAATCATAATAATTTGTTTTTCTAGCAGATGGAATGAATATCTTCACCACACTATGCAAATATTTGTTAATCAAGCAAGAGGTTTGAGCAGCTGAAAATAGGAAAGGTATACTTCAGTGGAAAGTTCTACACTGCTTTACCCCAGAAATTATTCCTCTGGGCTAACATCAGGATTGGCCTCTGTGCAGACAAAGCTGACTCCATTTTTAAAATCCTCCCCTTTTATTCCGGTAGCCTCTGGAATGTGCAGAGCCTTTGGATTAATCATGAACTACCATTAATCCTTTCTCTACTAAAGAGCCCTTCTTCCCCTGCAAGGCGTCCTCAGTGTTATTGTTTAACTCACCGCAGTGCCAGAACCTCCTAGTATCTGGTCCCTTTGCTCTGATCCATCATCTTGCATTCCTTTGGGGGCATTAGGTCCATTTCTTAGCAGGAGATAATAAAGGTGACCTGGAGGATGAAGAGCAGGCAGACCAATTTTCTGTCCTGCTAACCAGGACTGTGTCTCTGTAAGTAAGTTCCCTATTAAAACTCCTTAAACCAACAAGCAGGACTTGTCTGCATCCTTCTTTGGCTCTTGGTTCCTTCAGCATTTGGGGGCCGCTTTGCATGCACAGCCTTTTCATACAACATCCTGTCATGTGAAAAGCTAATCATATCCTCTCTGTATATTCTCCATCATTCTCCTTCCCTCTACCTCATTTGTCCTTTTGTGAGACGGGATTATAGCCTTATAAATTAAGTCAGTCAACAGTTATGGACTGTGCTATATGTGCATATTTTATTGGCTAGCCACCATGGGAACTTGCAAAGGAAAAACAGACCCCAATCCAGATCTAAAGGCATTAGGGGCTATAAGGAAATTTGAACCAGCACGTGAAATAGGTCACAAGAAAATATCACTGATTGGCTTCCAGTCAAGATGGTGACATAGGCAAAAATGGCTCACCTCTTCGCACAACCACATCAAAATCACAACTAAAATATAGAACAACCATCCCTCAGGAACATCAGAAATCGAGGTGAATGGAAGTCTGACAACTACAGAATTGAAGAAACCATATCCATCCAGACTGGTAGGAGGGGCACAGGGTCAGAATGGGCTGGTCCCACACCCACACAGATAAAAATTTGGGAGGGATACCTCAGGAGCGAGGAGTCCCAGACCCACACCAGGCTCCCCAGCCCAGGGTTCCACAACTTCTGGCTGCAAAAACCAGTGGGGTATGAGTAGGTGGGAGAGGTTGCTGGAGCGCTAAGAAGTTCCTCCTGGGGAACCCACACACAGACTCACCTACTCAGACTCACTCCCTCTGAGTTCTGGCACCAGGTGGCAGCTTGAAGGGGACCAGTGGTGTACAGGGAGAGACTGAGGTGTCTGGCATCAGGGCGAACAGAGACCATTGTTCCTCTGCTGAGCCCTCCCCCCACAGAACTGGTAGGTTGGTGGCATATCTGAGAGTCCATTAACCTGGCTAACACTGTGTGACCCACCTTGGAGATCCACAGAGGCTCTACCCCACTCAATTTTGGGGCCTACCCAAGCTGCTTTTCCATAAGAATGGTTGGTCTTGGCTCATATATCCTATCAAACAAGCAATAGCTGACCTCAGGGAGCCCTAGCAGCAGTCAGCCTAGAGTCACAGCTTGGCTTCCCCTGGGAATCTCCAAGCCCAGCACAAGTAGCAGCCATCTCAGACTGCTTTACAGCTCAGGCAGGGTGTGTCGGGAAAAACATAGGTGGGGGCTGACCTTGGCCTGCACCACCCAGGAAACACCAGAGCCAGAGCACCCAGTGGACAGCTACAGACCATGTTAGAGCACCACCACCCTGCCCCTATACAGCTATTCCACAGAGGGTGGAGGTTGGTGTTCAGTGGTCACAGCCAGTCCTTGCAGCTGACTGGCCTGGGCAAATCCCTCCCATTGATGGGCCAACAGTAACCAAGTCTCAACTACAAGAAGAGGGTGTACTCAGCCCACATGAAAGGCACACATTGAGGACTCTGCTTGGGTGATAGGGGAGGCTATACCACTAGAACCTACACAACACCTACTACCTTAGGCCATGACACCAAGACACAGAGTCAAAGCAGCTCTATGTCACACATAGAAACAAACACAGGGAGGCTGCCAAAACAAGGAGACAAAGAAGCATGGACCAAATGAAAGAACAGATCAAAACTCCAGAAAAAAAGCTAAACGAAATGGAGATAAGCAATCTATCAGAGGCAGAGTTCAAAACACTGGTTATAAGGATGCTCAAGGAACTCAGTGAGGACCTCAGCAGCATAAAAAAAGATCCAGGTATAAATGAAGGACACACTAATTGAAACAAAGAACAGTTTACAGGGAAACAACAGTAAAATGGATGAAGCTAAGAATCAAATCAATGATTTGGAACATAAGGAAGCAAAAAACAACCAAACAAGAAGAAGAAAGAATCTGAAAAATAAGGATAGTGTAAGCAGCCTGTAGGACCGCTTTGAGCATGCAACATTCGCCTCATGGGGGTGCCAGAAGGAGAAGAGAAAGCGCAAGAAATTGGAAATCTATTTGACAAAATAATGAAAGAAAACTTCCCTAATTTGGTGAAGGAACTAGACATGCAAGTCCAGGAAGCACAGAGTCCCAGTTACGATGGATGTGAAGAGGCCCACTCTAAGACACATCATTATTAAAAGGCCAAGACTAAAAATAAAAGGTAGGCCCTTAAAAGCAAAAGAAAAGAAGTTAGTTACCAGAAGGTTACCAAATGGGAGCAGGGAGGGGGAGAATGGGTAAAGATGTGAGGGGATTGAGAAGTATGAGTGGGTAGTTGCAGAATAGCCATGGGATGTAAACTACAGTATGGGAAATGGAGCAGCCAAAGAACTTATACACATGACCCATGGACGTGAACAACAGTGGGGGAATTGCCTGAGGGAGTAGGGGGCGCTGGGCAGAGGGGGGGAAGGGGGGGGAATCAGGAAAACTGTAATAGCATAATCAATAAAATAAAAAATTTTTTAAAAATAATCTAACACTGATTAAAGTACCTGTTTTAAGAAGCGCCCACCAGCTGAAAGAACAATGAAGAGACACAGGATGAAGATGTTTTTCACCTTCCCTTTCCTATGCATGGCAGAAGAAATCATAGTACATGTATGTGGAAACACTGGCTGACAAACTGAGGTCACCCGAAGACAAGGTCATAGTCCAAATTTGGTGATGACCTGAAGGTGGGTGGTGATAGACATCATTGTTGATGCTGGTACTTTATGAATTTCATAAATTTATTCCATTTCATCCACTTGTTCTAAACAATAGTGTAAAATCCACTAGCAAATAACATATCTCTCACTCTTACTTTGTTGTATCCTAAAACCCTCTTCCTGAAATTCAGGCTTAAATCTGAGGGTAACAGAAAACAAAATCATCTACCATCACCCCAACATTTCTTCTTTGGTTTTTTTTCTTTCATTTATGTTTTTTAATTTTTTGCCCCAATATTTGAGTCACACCTTTGTACCCTTGTGCCTTCCTCCCTGGAGGGACTCCCTGCATCTCTGACCCCACCTCCCTAGTGAAGTCCTACTATCCTATCCTTCAAGACTCAATTCAAATATAACTCCTCTGAGGGGTCATTTCTGGGTTCCTCTAGACAGAATTAATTCTTCCAGTACGAATATTGTCATGGGTCTTTGGATATATTATTTACTATGTGTCTTCATTGTCTGCTGAACTGTGGCAGGGACTGGTGTGACTGAGATATATATCTTTTGTATATATATACACACATATATGTATATGTGTGTGTGCGTATATATATCTACTGCATGGCATTTGTATGTGGTCAATAAAAGCTTACTAAATGAATCAATATTTGACTTTTGTTATATTGCCTCTATCTTCTATTGTCAGGATTTCAAATTCTTAAAATAATTCACTAAGAAATTAAAGTGTTCCAGTAAAATGGTATGTTGCTTTGTATTTAGAGCAATGTTCAAAGTTCCTCTGTAGTCCATCCGGCAGTTCTTCACAGCAGTGGGTTATGTCCTGGAGGAGCGCTGCCCTCTGGTGGTATCCTTCTAAACAAGCGCAAAGGCCGGTCTTTGTTTAGATTGTGGTTCCAATCCCCCTGCCATGCTGGGCGGCAGATAACCACACAGTCATAAACAGTTTACAGAAGGCCAGTAGCACGGAATGTTCACTTTCATTTTACAGCCTGTGAAAGTCAGGCAGGCTACCAAATAGGAATCAAAACTGGTAAATTTCTGGATAAGTATTTTATAGGGCTCTTGAGTTGCCTTAAATATTTGCAACATTTTTATTAGGCTCATGATTTTAAGTGGCTTTATACCCTCTTCCTGGGACCACACACAGCACCAAGGAAATTCAGGACGTGAATGCCGCCATAGTTCCACGGTCCCAGGGAGAGTGCAGAGCCTCAATCAGATAACTGGCAGTCCCAATCTTTGATTCTATAAAATTATAAAATAAATGAGCATTTATTAACTTGAAAATACATTAATAATAGACTGTTAAAATAGTATGATGCACACAGTGTGTGCAAGTGTACATATATGTATATAGATATACAAATATAGACATATATGTGATGCTTCTAATTTTGTAAACATTTTATATACACAGATTTATAGGAAAAAGAGTCAGAAGTGATATATCAAAATGTTAATGACTCTAATCAATAGATAGCAAAATTTTTAGCTGCTTTTAATTTAATTTTTGTTCATCTATATTTTTCTAATATTTTCTAAAATAATTACTAATTAATTACTGAGGAAATGAAAAAAAGAAGACAGGAAAAGTCACAGATAATGTTACCAGAAGAAACATTAATCAATAAGAACTGAAATCAAAATTGAAACTATCCTGCCTAGTGCAAGTGAAAGAGGCACCTTCTAATGCAAACATCACTAAGAGAAATAGATCGTTAGCTGTCAATTAACAAGAAGAAATGTGCTGAACCCCAGAAGTGTGTCCTCTTGGGTACTGAGCCCTGTAAGGCATGGTTCGGGTCCATTTACGTAGCAGTTATTCATTAAGCCAGTCTGTTCTTCATTAAAAAACCAGTGAAGTCAGGCCCATGGTTGCTCTAGAAACATGGCTTCCTGAAAAACTGAGTTATTCCAAAAAGGAACCAAACTATGGGCACTTGAATGTCCCATGAGGGCTCCAGAAAGCAGAGAAATGGCATGAACATTTGGCGAAGAAAGTTAAGATATTTTCTTTTTAATTATTGAGATGAGATAGTAAGTTTGGTTTCATTTAGCTGTTCAAATACAATTCTGTTCAAATATTTAAACAGAAAAGCCTTCTGGTCTACCATCCTGCCCTCCTGTAACAGCTGCAGCCTTTCTACAAAGATAAATTCTATAGTGGTGCCACATCCATGTGCAATGGATAAAAATTCAGGAGGGGTATCTCAGGACTAAGGAGCCCCAGCCCCACACCAGGCCCCCAGCCCAGGGTTCCAGTGCCAGGAAGATAAATCCCCATAACTTCTGTCTGTAAAAACCAGCGGAGACTGGGTCAGTGGAAGAAATTCTGGAGTTCCAAGCAGCTCCCCTTAAAGAACTCACACACAGACATACTCAGACTCGCATACAGAGAGGAACTGAAGTGTCTGGCATCAAGGCAGGATCTGGGGGACAGCTTTCGCCCAGACAGAAAGATGGGCAGAGGTCATTGCCTCTTTTCTGAACCCTCCCCCAACAGAGCCACAGAACCAGCAGGTGGGTGCCATATCTGAGACTCCATCAACAGTGCTAACACTTTTTGCCCTGACCTGAAGATCCCCTGAGGCTCCACCTACCCAACTTATGGGCCCAACCAAACTGTTAACCATGACTTTTCTATATGAATGATTGGTCTTGGCTCATGCTTCATAACTTCCTAAATTCTATCAAAACAAGCAACACTGGCCTCAGTAAGCCCCAAGACCCCCTACCTCTAGCTAATTGGCCCCACTCCTGGCACTAGCAGCAGCCAACCTAGATTCAAAGCTTGGATTCACCTGGGAATCTCCAAGCCCAGCACAAGTGGCAGCCATCTCAGATTGCTCTATAGCTCAGGCAGGGTAGCCCCGGGGAAAATACACGTGAGGGCTGACCTTGGCCTGTGCCAACTAGGAAGCTCCAGAGCCTGCTCATCCAGTGGAAGCTACAGACCACATCGGAGCACCACCATCCTACCCCCGCACAGCTGATCCTCCTTGGAGGGTGGAGGTTGGTGGTCAGTGGTCATAGCCAGTCCTTGCAGCTGGCTGGCCTGGGTAAATCACTCCCATTGACCTGCCAACAGCAATTAAAACTCAACTACAAGAGGAGGCTGTTCTCAGACCACACAAAGGTACACCATAAGTACCTAGCTTGGGTGATGGGGGAGGCTGTGCCACTGGGCCCTTCAGGACACCCACTACATTAGGCCACACTATGAAAAAAGGGAGTCATAGCAGGCCTGCCACATACATAGAAACAAACACAGGGAGGCTGCCAAAACAAGGAGACAAAGAAATATGGACCAAATGAAAGAACAGATCAAAACTCCAGAAAAAAAGCTAAACGAAATGGAGATAAGCAATCTATCAGAGGCAGAGTTCAAAACACTGGTTAGAAGGATGCTCAAGGAACTTAGTGAGGACCTCAGCGGCATAAAGAAGATCCAGTCAGAAATGAAGGACACACTAACTGAAATAAAGAACAATTTACAGGGAAACAACAGTAAAATGGATGAAGCTAAGAATCAAATCAATGATTTGGAACATAAGGAAGCAAAAAACAACCAAACAAGAAGAAGAAAGAATCTGAAAAATAAGGATAGTGTAAGCAGCCTGTAGGACCGCTTTGAGCATGCAACATTCGCCTCATGGGGGTGCCAGAAGGAGAAGAGAAAGCGCAAGAAATTGGAAATCTATTTGACAAAATAATGAAAGAAAACTTCCCTAATTTGGTGAAGGAACTGTCAGACATGCAAGTCCAGGAAGCACAGAGAGCCCCAAACAAGATGGATGCAAAGAGGCCCACTCCAAGATACATTATAATTAAAATGCCAAAGGTTAAAGATAAAGAGAGAATCTTAAAAGCAGCAAAAGAAAGTTCCCATAAGACTGTCAGCTGACTTCTCAAAAGAAACTTTTGCAGGCTAGAGAGACTGGCAAGAAACATTCAAAGTCATGAAAAGCAGGGACCTACAGCCAAGATTGCTCTACCCACCAAAGGTGTCATTTAGAATTGAAGGGCAGCTAAAGAGCTTCCCAGAGAAGAAATTAAAGGAGTTCATCATCACCAAACCATTTTTATATGAAATGTTAAAGGGAGTTATTTAAGAAAAAGAAGATCTAAACTATGAACAATAAAATGGCAATAAAATGGCAATGATTGAATCTAAAAAACAAACTAAGCAAATGAGAAGAACAGAGACAGAATCATGGATACCGAGAACATTCTGATGGTTGCCAGATGAGAGGGAGTCGGAGAGAACAGAAAAAGAGGTGAGGGGATTAAGAAGTGTAAATAGGTAGTTACAGAGTAGCCATGGGGATGTAAAGTGCAGTATAGGAAATGGAGTAGCCAAAGGGCTTAAACACATGGCCCACGGACCTGATCAATGGTGTGGGGATTGCCTGAGGGAGGGGGGGCTGGGTGGAAGGGGGCAAGGGGGAGAAAATTGGGACAACTGTAATAGCATAATCAATAAAGTTAATTTAAAAAAAGAACAGGTAGACGCATATACACTTCCCATGGGATAGTGAGCAGAACACTGCCAAACAGAAGCAGAAGAGGAGTCAGAGAGAGTTTCCCAAAGTAGGTGATAAGTGAGCGAAATCTCGTCAGACAGATGGGAGCTTCCTAGGTGAATGTGAGTGGAAAGGCCATTCAAACCAGTGAGATAGCACACTGCATTTGGAGAACTAGTGTGGTTAGAATAAAGATGTGGCAGGAGATCAGGCTGAAAAGGTAAGCAGAGGTCACATCACAAAGAGCTTTGTATTCATTACTAAAGATAAATTTGAGTTTTAGTCTGCGGAATCACATAATCACTTTGGATATGGAACCAGAGTATAAAATCAGGAGTCTTTGATTTATGGGTTGAATTCAGAAATGCAATACACCATACAGACAGAGCTGAGCGTCAGAAGCAAAGCTGAAACACTAACCCTTTTGAGTACCATCATTCAAGAAACAGAGAGAGAAATGGGTTCACCGAGGAGTGTTTAAATCAGGAGCCAGGAAAGAGGTAACAGGAAAATTTTAAATGAGGAAAAACACACAAAAATGAATTTTGAGAAGCAGATGTCTAACAATGCACCAAAGTAATATAGAGTAAGTAATATAGAAAATGAGAGTTCAGTGGATTCGGCAATCAGCTCATCAGTAGAATAAGAGGGAAGTCAGATTGCAGGAGGCTGAGGAGTAAACAGGAGACGAGAACATGAAGATAATCCACCATGTGTCATGAAGACCATGTGATAGAGGGGAACAGAGGGTCATGAGGATTGTTTTAAGGTGAACAAAACTTAAGCACAGCATTAGAAGAGAGGAAGAGCTTCAAAATACAGGAGGCTTACAAGAGGTCACTGCGGGACTCTCTGCGGGTCACAGCGTTGAAGGCAATGAGAACAGACAGGATCTACAATGTCGGCAGCGGAATTCATCTTCGACTCTGAGGAAAAAAGGTAGAAGGGAAATATGGGTGCAGATGAAGACTATTCTGAAAAACTGGTGGTAGAAGTTAAGGATGTTCACAAGTCCAACTCTGGTGAGGAGAAATGTCTAGAGAAGGAGGTTTGAGGGGAGTCATAAAAGTTGGGACAACTTGGTATAGAAAGCAGGAAAAAGCTGAACACAGGTACCTAAAAGGGTCACCTTTCAGTATTGGAGGTTCTATTAGTATTGGAGGTTCTATTTTTTATAATACATCTATCCACAATGCTCTGAGTTTTTTTTGGTCAATAAACCAAGAATAAAACCAGAAAAGATGCTCTGTTAGGTTGGTCCAGGATTAAAAATTGCATAGCAGATGTACAAGAGAGTTGACGGTACTGGCCAGAGAAGTTTTTAAAAATGCAGGTGGAAGAGGGAAGAAACTTAATACCGCAGAGGTACGTTACTCTGAAGGCAAAGGGAAATATCGAAGGACTGGAAGTCTTCCCAAATTCAAGAACCGAAGTTGATGGAAATTTTAGAAACTGAGACAGCTTTATGGGCAAAAGGCAGTGGTCCAAAAGCAGGTGAGTTCCTCGTGGGGACCAGATCCACTAGAGTGACTGGATCTGAGAGTGAGTTCCAGAAGCAGCATAATACAGATGATGAAACTGAGAAAAAGGAACTCCAAGCTGGGGTACTGTCCCCATAAGTTCCCCAGGACTTTATTTGTAATATGCCAGTCAAAAGAACCCTCTGAGGGAGGAACTATTTTTAGGATCATCCTCATTTTGCAGCAAAGGAAACTGAGATACAGAAAGGTTAAGCAACTTTCCACAGCCACACAGCTATTCTAGCAGGAGCAGGAATTCAAACCCAGGTCACCTGGCTCCAGGGTCCTTGCGGCCAACATTATACTGCACTGTTTTCCCCAGAACGGCGGCAGCTGTATCTGGAAACCATGGATAGTATGGCCCAACCCAGGAGATTTTTTTTGTAGAAATGGGGGAAGGTGAATGGTCATCTAAAATTCCAAATGTTCACCCTAGTATCAGCAGCATCAATTATTGCATTTATTGAGCTTCCACTCTGTGCCAGTTTGTGCTATTTTAAAACAATTGATCCTAGTACAGCAGCTATAGAACCAGGATTTCATTTCTCCCATATTTCTGAAATTTGCACAAAAGGTTTCTGTAATTAAAAAAAACAAAGCTAAAATCATACCTTGGTATTCAGCCTGCTGGGTAGGAAAATCTTATGTTAATTGATTCTGTAAAAATCTACAGCTTAGGAGTCAAATATATTCATCTGAGAAACAACTGAAAAATTCGCAACAGAATCACGCACAGGAATGACCGTCTGGTAATCATTTACTTCACAGGCTACCTATGACAAAATTGAGAAGTTTCACCCAACACTCACCACTCTGGCCAACATGGAACTATTTATACTGCAATATCTTAGAACATCCTATGGAAAACATCTAAAGAGGCCAGACTCATTGTTTTAAACCAAATTTTAAATATCTTCTGGAGGAATGAGGCAGCATGGAAGACCTCCTCCTTGTTCAAACATTCAACTATATCATGTTGCCTTTGTTCTTCCATTTTTCAACATTTGCTGAGAATCATACCAAGAATTATGGCTTGACCGGCAGCACTGAATAAATTTTCTTCATGAAGCAGCATGTCAGTGTAATGTCATAACACACTTTATTCGATATTTGTGGCAATAAACTTCAGAATGAACTACGACATACCATAATTTTTCTGTGTTAATAGAGGATCAAGTCACCTTTTTAAATTTTATAGCCTCCTTTTAACAAGTTACATCTTTATCAGTCTTCCCCAAAAAACCTTTATACTCCCCATTAAGGAATAACAAAGTCAAAATGCAGCCACAGTAGGCTAAGAAAGTAGAGGCAAGAATTAAGTCCTCCACAATGGGAATTAGTAAGACCTATTGATCAGCCATAAGAAAATGTAACCGTGGGGTTACAACAGAGAGCTTTGGAAGGAGGCTCAGCCTGGGGAATAGAGACTTCGGTTTGAATTCCCGCTCCCGCTCGCTGGATCTTTGCCCTTGGTATATTACGTAATTTCTCTGAGCCTGTTTTCTCACCTATAAAATAACTTCTTATGATGTTTGTAAGTGCTATGTGTATTACGGTACTTCGTAATCTGCCTCATTTAGCACAGAGCAAAATAATATTTCCTCCTTTCTTGAGACACCCTCTTCTTCCCATGCTCTCATTTTTGCCCTTTGTCTCCTGGTATCTTAAAAAGCTTGGGCTCTTCCCCCTGTACCCAACCACTAAACGTCAGATTCCTTTAGGTCTCACTGGTTAGCCCCCTCCTTCTTGATCTCTAGGCTCTCTCAACAGACAAACATCCTTTACCAGGCCTCAAAGAGTATCTACCTGCCAACTTCCCACCCAGCCCGGCGTGCCCCTCCTAGTTTTAGACTTATATACCTTATTATCTACTTGATATCTCAACATGGAGGTCTCACAGACATCTCCAATCAACATGTTCAAAAGTGGATTTTTAGCTTGGCTCTAACTCCCACGCCGGTCCTGACCTGCCTCTTCTCCAGGCTTCCTCATCCCAGGAAACGCTCCCCAATCTATCTGCGCAGGCGCTCAAGCCGGCAGCCTGGGCTGTGGCCGACTCTGTTCTTTCCCAGGTCTATCTGCCTCGTCTACCACTGAGCGCTGTCGATTCTCAAGCAAGATGATCCTCACGTTCCCTTTTAATCCAAAGTCTGAACTTCTTAGATGTTGTCTAACAGAATCAGAAAGTATCAAAAAATCTCTAATAAAGTGTATTTTCAAGATTTGTTTTTATCTGATTGTTGGGGAAAAAAACTTTTTTTTTTTATCATTGCTGTTCAAGTACAGTTGTTTCCATTTTCCCACCACCACTTTCCCCTGCCTCAAAATTATTTTTAAATGAAGGTTTTGATCACAACTATAGAAACAGTTTAAAGACAAAGACTGTTAGTTAGAACATTGATTCTACAGAATGTTAGTGGGTGTTGGAAAAGAGATATGTGACCAGATGAATTTGGGAATTTCTAGATTAAAGAAAATTAACCAGGTTTTCACTATTGTTGTCATTGTGTTTACTCTAGGACTTCTCAGAATTTTTAAACAGTCCCTGTGAACTCATAAGAGGCGCATGAATGAGGTGTTATACATTCACCCCCCTCTCGTTATTTGGCACGTAGGGCTCAGTGCCATACTTCGCTCCTTACCTAGGTTGCCATCAGTTCCCCCACAGCTGATTAGCACCTGGAACTCGGGGACTCCTGTTTCCCTTCCTGTAACATTCCTCTTCATCGTGGTGTGAGCGGAGGAGTGAGTGGGAGGTTTGCCACACATTCTTAATTATTCTTTATTTCCCACAAGAGCACCAAACAAGGCTCCACAGAAATATCAAGCTTTCCCAGAGTGACATGAGCAAGAGCAACATAAGCTGTCCCTCGACAACAACAATTTCACTGCAACCCACAACCACAACTGCCTTTGTGGGAGCTATGGGATTCAGCACCACATACCAAGGGACCAGGGAAAAGTGCTGCCTGCCCGTGCATCTGGTCACCGGTCCGCAGACCTTGGTCCTGGCTGTGCGCCCTGCCGTGGCCTGTGCGTTGGCTCTAGGCCCTCTGGGCTATGGTCTAGGAGCCCACGGAGAAGTCTCTCGTAGACAATTATCCATGGACAAGAAAGATCGAAGTCCAGGTTTCCATCCAAGAGGTTTCAGCATGCAGTGGGGATCAAAAGATACAGGCTTGAATGAACTAGAGAGAGATTAGACACCAAAAGATAAGTAAAAATAAATAAGTAGTACTTCATCAAACAAAAAAGCTCCTGCACACAAAAGAAACAATTGGCAAAATAAAAAGAAACAACCTACAAAATGAGAGAAAAAATATTTGAAAATATCTATCTAATTAAGGATTCATGTCCAAAATATATAAAAAGCTCATACATGTCTCTGGCTCTATTTTGCTCACTCGTTTGTTTTGTTGATTAGGTTCCACTTATAGGTGAGATCATATGGTATTTGTCTTTCACCACCTGGCTTATGTCACTTAGCATAATGCTCTCCAGTTCCATCCATGCTGTCGTGAAGGGTGGGAGCTCCTTCTTTCTTTCTGCTGCGTAGTATTCCATTGTGTAAATGTACCATAATTTTTTGATCCAGTCATTTACTGATGGGCACTTAGACCGTTTCCAGCACTTGGCTACTATAAATAATGCTGCTGTGAACATTGGGGTGCATATGGAAATAAAGAACAAACTGACAGCAATCAGAGGGGAGTGGGAGTGGGTAACAGGGGAAAGAAGGGAAAGGGTCATCAAGGAACATGTATAAAGGACCCATGGACAAAGACAACAGGAGGGGGGATTGAATGTGGGAGGTAGGGGCGGGTAGGGCAGGGGAGAGTAATGGAGGAAAATGGGGACAACTGTAATTGAACAACAATAAAAAAATAAAATAATAAAATAACTCATACAACTAAATAGCAAAAATATAAAGCAATTTTATTTAAAAATAGGCAGAGGATTTGAATAGACATTTTTCCAAAGAAAACATACAAATAACCAACAGGTACATGAAAAGATGATCAACATCACAAATCATGAAGGAAATGCCCATCAACGCCACAATGAGATATCACCTCACACATGTGAAAATGGCTATGATCAAAAAGACAACAAAGAACAAGTGTTGATGAGGTTGTGGAAAAAAGGAAACCCTTGTTCACTGCTGGAAGGAGTAAAAATTGGTACAGTCACTATAGAAAACAGCATGGAAGTTGTTCAAAAAAATTAAAAATAGAACTACCATAGCAATCTCGCCTCTGGGTATATGTCCAAAGTAAACAAAATCACTAACATGAAGAGCTTTCTGCACCCCATGTTGACTGTAGCATTTTTCACAATAGCCAAGATTTAGGTAGAAAGAACCTAAGTGTGCATCGACAGATAAATGGATAAAGATGAATAGATAAAGACAATGTTTTACACACACAGTGGAATATTATTCAGCCATGAGAAAGAAAATCTTACTGTTTGCAACAACATAGATGGGCCTTGAGTGCATTATGCTCAGTGAAATAAATCAGACAAAGAGAGACAAATACTGTATGCCTCACTGATATGTGGAATCTGAAAACACCACACTCACAGAAATGGAGAGTAGAATAGTTAGGAACAAACCTAGGAAGGAAAGTGTATGCTTCAGAAGGCAGGGCGTGGGATGGGGGCAGGGTGAGGTTCTGTGGGGAATTTCAAGCTATCAAACTCTTGATCTAACCATTGCTGGGGCACCTCCTGTGCCCTCAAATGATGGGCAAGGGCACTGTATGAAGTCCTGGGGCACATGAACATGGTGTAAGTAGATGGTTTACATTTCCTTATGTGTACTTCCCAATGCTCACCTACCCTGATATGCCAGTTTGCTTCTGTCTTTTCTTTACCTTTTAAAAATTCATAATTCAAAAGAGTTCTACAAACACAAGTCCTACAACGTGTTCTGAAATAAAGCAAAGGGGTCCCCTCATAAAAGTTTTCTAAACGGGACTCTCTGGGAGTATGCTCAATGGCACCTTAAACTCCTGTGTTAGAGCAGGTTGTTTGGTCTCGAAAACACTCAGCTCTGTGCTTCCCACAGTGCACTGCGCTCAATGTCACTGTGCTCCGAAATACATTGCTAAGATCTCATTCAAGCCACTGCCCCTATGATCAACCCACACCGGCCGTTGGTGTTGCCCTTGGCTGCGCTGTTACACTCTCTAAACCGCCCACTCAACGTGAACTAGCCCTACACCTTCTGTTTCTTGCATTGCCTGGTTCCTCAGTGCTCGGCTTCTCCTAAAGTTCTGGCTTGCTTCCCTTTTCTTGGAGTGGCCTTCTTTCAGAGGAGTTGGTAAGCAGAGCTGCTTTTCCTGTGCTACTATGACTGCTTCAGGATTTCATGCTCAAAATGATCTCCTCCTCCAGAGAGCACATGTGCCACCAGAATGACTGACTAATCCCACTGTCATTGCTTCAGGGATGCCGTACATCAGGGACACAGCCTGTGGGCCAAATCAAGCCTGCCACCCAATTGTGCATATAAAGTTTTATGGAAATACAGTCTCACAAATGCATTTTCATACTGTCTATGGTTGCTTTTCATTACAATGCCAGAGTCGAACAGTTTGATACACAGAGACCTGATAGCCCACAAAGCACGAAATGTTTATTTATGGACCTTTGCCGTAAAAGTTGGTTAACCCCTGCTATAGATGAAAGAACAGAACAGCATCATTCTTTCATTGAGCCAGTGTAATTTAAGGTGGGCCCCCTTTGTGGACACAGATCGGCAATCCTGTCTGCCAAAATAACAAGATAAAAGAAAACAGCACAATCCTAGCACAGGCTTGGGACACCGCAGGCCACTCTGATCATGAAACCTAAACAGACAGAAGGAAAACCTGCATGAGAATGATAAACCCCAAAATTAAGATCATGACTCTCTCTGGGTAAAGGGAGAAGGCTGTGCCCAGAGACAGGTATTTATAACAATGGTTTCTTGGGTTGAATGATAAGTACAAAAACGTTCCTTTTTTTTGCATGGGATACATATCTTACATACCCACTCCCTCTTCCTCTCCCCCTTCACCATGCCATGAGAGGCTGACCTCTGTGGACTGCGCCAGAGGGCTCTGCCTCCTCCCTTCTGACGGGTTCTGGCAGGTAGGGAGCTCCAGCAGGACTCAGACAGGAGGTGAAGTCGGGGTATTCATTCTCCCAGCTTCCTGCAAACTGAATCTGACCCTTGACTGAAAGCCATAGCTCCTACCCGGAGGTCTCCACACAGCCCCCTCTGTCTCCTGTGACTGCTCCCTCCCCTAAACCCTAACTCCAAAACTCAGCAGCTTAATAAAACAAACATTTATCATCTCAGTGTCTGAGTGTCTCTGCCTCAACAGTGTCACAGGTTGCTGGCCTGAGGCGTCTCTCGGCTTCCTGCCAGGAGAGCCTCTTCACAGCAGCTCAAACTATGGCTGCTGATTCCCCTCAAAGGAACCTAGTGAGACAAGCAAGATAGAGCCACAGTCTTTTCAAAATCTAATCCGAGAAGTGACATCTCATTGTTTTCAATAAGTTCTACTCATTAGAAGCAAGTAACTAGGGTCAGCCCACCCTCTAGAAGAAAGAAGTACACAGTGCATGAATATTAAATTTATTGGGGATGAGGATTAGTGGGGGTCACCTGAGAAACTGTTTATCACAGCCTTCCAGACCTAGAGGCAATAACAAGCTATTACTAGCTCTAGGGTTATTGAAACAATCATCCAGGTTTCCCTAAACCCCGGTAAATAGTTCCTTGTTAAACTCTCCTCAAATTATCTCATTTTTCCAGAACCCTGACTTATAAATTACACTTAAAGTTGTTTTCTAAAGTTTTATTCCTAATAAAAAATATCTTTAAATATGTTATAAACATAAAGGCTGTGCAGGAATGTGATCTTGGAAATAAAAGGAAAAACTATTGAATAAAATGAAGGAGCCTTCTCGACTATCATAATCAACAAATGGGATTAGCTAAAATATAAATGAATTCAGAAGTGTTTAGACCAATCATAATGTTTAATCAGTTTTTATTTCTGAAATCTCCCAATATTTTGGGTATATTCTCTAGTCTTTTGAAATGACACTAAGTTGCCCTCCCACGAAATTTCTCCAGTGCCACCATTATTGCACAGGCGTGGCTTTTTTTGCAGGGGTGGGGGGTGGAGAGGTTGCCAGGGCCTCTGGAACTGGCTGTTTGCTGTTGGGTATGCTCTTCTAGGACTTCCATCTTGTACTGAACCAGTTTTATAAAGCACGTGCTTACCCCAAAAAATCACTTTAAACAGTCTTATAAATTAGGAAGATCAGGGTATTTTAATCTCTCAACATAATAGTCTATTCAAAATCCTAATTTCACATGAAATCACTTCAAAAATACCATGAACATCATTAATACTGTACAAAAGGAAAGCAGCTGCAAATTAAGCTTGAAAATAAGGGACTCAAAGACTAATGTCCAGAAGGTTTGGGAGACCGCGGAATAATATTCAAAAGTCAGGGCTGACACTCCATTTTTCCAAACAGCTCAGTGTGAAAGGCAACAGTGGGAGTAACCCGAGCTTCCTGGGCTCTGAAAATGGAGGCAACGCCACAAAGAAGAGAGAAAATGAGGTGCAAATCAGACTTTTCAGTTATCAGTCATCCTTCTAATCCTTCCTTGGTCCTTACATGAGAAACAGAATCTGTTCTGATAGAATAGGGAAAAATAAGAAAAAAATAAAATGGGGAACTAGGAAGATAGATAAACTAAAAGCAATAATAAAAATCCCAACATTTGGAAAAATTTAGACAACCTCTATGGGAGCAGAGATACATATCATATTTTCATATGATATGAAAATGATCATATTTTCAACTTTGACTTTACATGAACTATGACTCTAGAGAGTAAAATAAATGTTTACGTTTAATGAAATGACATTTAGGTAATAATGTATTGCTCTCTCAAAGACAGGTTGAAAAAAGTCTTCTGTTGCTAACATTTTACCGGTCCTCAAAATTTTCATCAATCACTGCCATACTTACTAATCTGAAATTTCATACGAAAGCTAAAGTAATTTACATTTTTATTAAAATGCTTGCTTTCCTAAAGAATTATTTTTATTCTGATATTACCTATCATGTTCTGAAAAAGAAATGGGAAGTAAGACTTTAGCTCAGTACTTACAGATTCAGAGCACCTGCCCTTCCCTCTTTCTCTCTTCCACCCAAGTATAATTCTCCAAGTCAGGGTGGAGGTAACTCATTTCTGGGATGTCTGGTCATTAGATTAGAGATACAAACATAATAACCAAAAAATAAATCTAAAGTGCATGGCAGTTTTTATTCTTAGTCATTGAATGGGCTACTAATTGCTTAATTTTCTACACAGCCTTAAGAAAAAAATGGCCAGTCCTTTCACAAAAATGTTGAGGTTTATGAAATATACACTTTGATGACATGAAGAGAAAGGGACATTTTTTAATCAAGGAAATTTTTATTTTAATTTAATAATTTTATGGTATTTTTTCATTACCACTTAGTTCCCTTATACCCCACACCCTACACAATCACCACACTGTTGTCCATGTCCATGAGTCCTTTTCCTTTTTGCTCAATACACCTACTCCCTAACTTCCACCCCCACTTAACTGTAATCCTGCCATCTATGAGTCTGTCTCTATTTTGCTTGTTAGTTCAGTTTATTCATTAGATTTCACATATGAGTGAGATCATATGGGATTTGTCTTTCTCTGACTGGCTTATTTCACTTAGCATAATGTTCTCCAGTTCCATCCATGCCATCGTAAAGAGTAGGAGCTCCTTCTTTCTTTCTGCTGCATAGTACTCCATTACACAAACATACCACAGTTTTTTGATCCACTCATTTACTGCTGGGCACTTAGGTTGCATCCAACACTTGGCTATCGTAAATTGTGCCGCTATGAACATTGAAGTGCATAGGTTCTTTTGAATTGATGTTTCGGGATTTTTAGGGTATAATCCCAGCAGTGGAATTGCCAGGTCAAAATTTTTAGTTTTTTGAGGAAATTTCTTACTGTTTTCCACAGTGACTTCACCAGTCTGCATTCCCACCAACAGTGGACTAGGGTTTCCTTTTCTCTACCACCTCTCCAGGTCTCTTTTATAAAAGCACTAATCTCATTCATGAGGGTTTCCACCCTCATGACATAATCACCTCTTAAAGGCACCACCTACTAATAATATCACCTTTTGAGGTTAGAATTTCCACATACGAATTGGGGGAAGAACACAAACATTCAGACCATAGCAGGTATGCCTCACCTAGCAGGTGTTGCTAGGTACTGAAGTGTCTCAACTTTTTCTTAAAAGTGCTACTGAATAATGATCTCATCTTGGAGGTGAGGAAGGGATAGCAAAGTGTCAGTCTGCTTTGGAAATTTTCTACCATATACTATTAATATCACTTGTTTAGAGAAAGAAATAAAAGATGTTGAAGTTCTGCAAATCTGATAACATCGAAATGATAAACAAGAACTGACAAAATATAAAGTTTTGATAACCAAGCTCTTTCTCCCTGAGCAATTAGACTCCTTCTTCTGTGCCTTAAAGAAAAACAAATGGATAGAAGATAAGCCATCTCCATTCTGCCCCACAGGTGAGATGTAGTGATCTTGACATTGGAAGAACCAGTTAGGAGTTAACACGAGTGTATGCTTCAAGGAGGAAATGGGGAGCTCAATAAAGAAGTCCAAGTCCTGATCACAGAGACAGTAAACCTCTCCCATTCAAATCATTTCTAATTCTCCCTCCTATAACATTCTGTAAATTGGAGTTTGGTCAGCACCACTAGAGGAAGTTACTAGTCTTCGCGGTTGGTCCTGGTGCTGGCCATGGTATTACTCCATCTGATTTTGCTGCTTGTCTGGGACTGGAGCTGAAACACAGCTGAGACCTAAATGTCATCTCCAGAGATTAATGCTTAAGGGAGTTGTTGTGTAAGGACTAGTAGTTTTGCCTGTTGCTATGTACCCAGAGCTCCCCACCCTGGTAAACCCTCTGTATCACCCTGGTGACCTTCTGCACTGGACATATCATTCCTGTTCCGATCATGCTATCCAACTGCCTGCTACAGTGAGACCTGATCTACATCTATCAGGTTGCAGATCTCATAGATAGCATCAACAGTTTCCATAAGATTTAGCCCAAGGAGAGAAGAATTGATGATCTTCTCTTTGCTACCGATGTGTTATAGCATGTGGATAAGTTCATACACACTGTTCTAAGTTACAGTTTCTGAGAGTATTCTAATTCACTGATACAAAATCAACAGGACTATAGCCAGAATGTGGCCAACATGGAAAACAATAAACTCCAACTCAAATTGTCTCAATGGTTTCATTTTTCCCCTAAGAACAATGGCAAGCTATGAAATTTCATGATTCTCATAGGACTATGTAAATGCAATCTGACTGGAGTGGCATGTATCTCTGCATCTCCTCTCCCATCTTCTCACACCAATCCCATCCCAGGACCTAGGACAGTTTCCAGGACACAGTAAATCTCATAAAAGTTTGTCAGATGACTGGTATTTCTTTCTAGTTAAATAGGTAATGGGGGAAAATGTATAAACATGTATATTCTTAGGAATCTTTATACTTTTTTATTAATTTTAGAGAAAGACAGGAGGGGGAGAGAGGGAGAGGGAAAGAGAGAGAGAGGGAGATTGGCTTGTTGTTCCACTTATTGATGCATTCATTTCTTGATTCTTGTATGTGCCCTGATCAGGGATTGAACCACAGTTTTGGCATATGGAAATGATGTTCTAACCAACTGAGCTATGCAGCCAGGGAGGAATCCTTATACTTTTAAAAACCTCAAGAGACCAAGGAGTGAGAATTCAGATGAAGTCTACACTGAAAAGCTTCAGTAAAGAAAACAAAACATCTTATTATCTGAAAGTCACTGCTTGAGTCTTTTGCAAACATATTTTTATTATTTTTATTGGATTTCCTTATAATTATACTCAATAACATCTATAATTGAGAAGAAAGCTGATTAAATCATCAAAATTCAACTGCCCATTTGCTCAAAGAAGATATTTATATAGTTGTTTATTTGTTTCTCCAATAGCAATAATTGGTTCAATGCATGCAGAATTGAATTCATTTGATGGTATTTTAATTCCTAAGTATATCTAAAGGGTAGAATTATCTGACATTTCATTGGAATTTTATTGAATTCTTTGATTCTGTCTATGCATATTATGGGTATCAAGTTTTTCTTGCAACACTATAGATATCATGCATATACACACAGATAAGAAATTGGGTTAGCCATAGTTCACTTTTTTCTTCAAAATGATGTCTTTTAAACATTGGAATGAGAAATCCATATTTTAGTTTATTATTCAGTGTATCTTCTAGTTGTTTCTATTTTGAATTCTACATTACAAGTAAATCAATTCTAATGTTCTCAAAACTAAAATTACTCAAGAAAAATTTCAGTGATAGCAAACATTGATCCAGTATGAAAACTAAAATAATTTAAACTTCATTACTTGATCTGTTTCCTCAACTATTTGATATTAGAAATAAAATAACTCTTCATGCACCTCAAACTCTATGCCAGTAAAACTGTGTTGTGTTATCATTTTTTACACTAAGGTTCCTTTTTTCAAGCATAGTTATGCAAGACAGGAATATCTTCTCAAAAAATATAATTATGTTAAACAATTATTTAATAACTGTAATTCAAACTCTGCTAACTTTTAGTTAGCATTATTTATTTGGTGAAACACAATTCTTTATGTTAAGTGAACTAATCTAAAATTTTCAACATAGCTTAAGCTTCTTTTACAGGTGCTACTTTGAGCCCACCTGTTATAATTAGATTGGGTGGGGGAGTCTTTAAAACATGTTAAATTTGGCATAATGTTTGGTTCTAATTTTTTAAACTCTAATAGTTTGCAGGTGCATTATCTACTGTATATGTTCATGTGTATATTAAATATCTCTTTGACATATATAGATGCATTGATTGTAACCCCATTTTATCGACAGGGAAAGTGAAAAACTAATGAATTGTAAAAATTAGTGTGAACTATTAAGGAATAGGACCTGCTTTCCCAATTCCCAGTCAAGTGTATCTCTTCTAATTATTAACTTTCAAAGATTCTTATCATGCACCAGTTAACCATGAGGGAAGTCACTTGGGACACAAAAGCAAATTTGAGTAGGGAGTAGATGTCAGAATCTGTCAGGGTTCAGTAAGGGCATAGAAACTCCATTAGTTATTTTTAATAGAGAGTATTTAATACAGATCATTGTTCTCTACACTGAATAGCTGAAAAGATAGAGAACTCTAGGGTATCACATAAGTAACAACTGTAGAAAGCCACTACTGCTCTTCGAGTTGGGGAAACAGAGGGAAGGGGATGGGATTATTAAAATTTAGAAGCTTGGAGGAGCGCCCTGGTGTGCCTGGAACCCAGACCTCCAAGGAATGGGTGCTTCGGGATTCATGCTGGTGTGTCCAAGGGTTGGGCAGGGCTGATCCTGCCAGTTTAGAGAAACTGCAAACTGGATTTCACTGTTCCTATTGAACTTGATTGCCTCTCCTAGGGTAAAGTGAGGCAAGGGTGACCCTGACAAAATTAGGAAGCCTACATGAACCTACCTGAAGAGATGCAAGTCCCTTCTCCCTCCACCAGCTGTACAGGTGCTCTGGCACCCCCTGTTGGCAGAGCCCAACATGAAGACTGCTGACCAAGCAGGAATCTGGTTTAGAGTCCTGGTTGCAGCACCCCAGAGCAGGGTGCAGGGTACAGAAAAATGAGAGGGCCGATGGTGTGACAATAGCTGCATAACTGACATAATGATTTATTCCAATTGGGAGGAAGAAGAGCATTTTGATAGATGAAGTTGAATTCAGTCATAGTTGCTACCATTTATTGAATAATTACAACGTGTCAAGCATATTACTAAGCACTTTACATCCATTAGCTCATTTAACTTAATCCTCACAACAACCATTTGAAATAGCTATTACTATTCTCAGCTTACAGATAAGTAAACTGAGGTTCAGGAACATTAAATGAGTTGACCAAAGCTTTGTACTTAGTAACTCCACAGGTCTGTATACTCATTTTCCTCTATAACTTGTAGTAATTTTCAAACTGTGGTCTGTGGACCCTCAAGTTCCAACAGGTCACCTGAGGGGCCACAGTGGGGATGACAATCAAGTGAGGCTTGGTTGCCATCTCTGCTTCAAACTGCGGCTGTGCCGCTTTTACATAAATGCAGGGGAAGCAGAGGGAATGCGGGAAGCTATGTAAGATTTTACTTGGAGAAACAGTTTGGTGTTAAAACGCTTGAAAACCTCTTCCCTAAAAGTAGATTAGTTTTTTTTTTTCCCCCTATAGAGTTGCTTCTGAACAATTCCTATCTGCTTAGTCTGCCATTTCTTTTCTCCTCTTCTAGTTTGACTCACAGAATAAAGGCTAGAATTGCTTTCTTCATATCTTACTGGTACCATCTGATTACTCCTTTCCTAAATTAATGGCTCCTACTAAGAAAATATGCTTTTAATTTATCCCAGAGTTTGACAGACTCAATAGTTCTCTCCCGGCCATCTGCATTCTTCCTCCCTAGTCCGGACTGAGACACAGAAGGAAGCTTCTCTCCCAGCCAGCTCCAAAATCACCTGCTCATTACTCGCCCAGTTGACCTTTGACTTCTCCATCTTATAACCAAGCCTCCTTTTAAGTCTCTATGGCTTCTTAAAGAAGAGAAATTCTTTTGTTTCTCTAGACAGTCTAAAATTATAATTCCTATGTAACAACTTTAAAATGAAGCCCCACAAAGAAGTCTACTAAAACTGATTGGTCAGCTCATCTCCCCTAAACCCCAAGAGAGTCCAATTGTGGTCCAAAGGGAGCCATGCATCAGGTAACGTGTCTTCGATTCACAGCAGAACTGTGTATTAAATCAAATCCAGGCATTAAATGAAGGGTTACTAAGGAGCAGTTGTCCTTGACCTAGCTTTTATAAATCTTTTCATTTATAAAAAATTAATTTCATTTCAATTCAGTCTAGTGTTTTAGCTATTATGTGAAAGCTATATATGATTATCCTTTGGGGATGAGGTGGGGTATAAAGATTATAAAATTTGGATCATACTGGTAATAAGTTATTAACATGCACATAAAGAAAATCTTTGTGCATAATAAGCTTTGTAAAAGAATTTTTGCAAGTTATCAAAGAGCCACAATATGACATTGGGTAAGTATGCAAATTAATTTTAAGCCACGTGGAGCCATTAAGAATGAAAATGAACATGCCATGGAGAATTAAGAGCAATTAAAAACACTTATGGCTTTTTAATCTGTACAAAGCAAACTATAACATTTTATCTTCATAAAGCAACTAGTCTTCATAATATTTAAATGCTTATGAAAGAACTGGAATACCTTAAACCAAAGGAAAGTAATTCCTCAGACATAGTGTGTGTAGCTTTATCATTTCCAAAATACTTTTTCTGATCACTCATTTAAGCTAAAGAACACTCCTTTACCCAGGAGAGGTATCTGTATCCTCAACTGACAATGCCCAGAGGTGTTTGGTAATAAGCCTAATATCACAAAGAACAGTAAAGAGAGAGAGGGGCATCGAGATCTTCTGGCTTTATTATACTACACACAGCATCCAGCCAGGCAAGTGGACACAGCAATGTGCTTGCACCTGCACACCGGTGTAAACCCATCTTCATGGGTACACACACGGGCTCTCTTTATAGCTTACATCTAAAATAACCAGGAAAATTTTAAATCATTTCAGAAATGACATTTGGAACAGTTTTGTTAATGAAATCCTAAACTCACATAGCTAAATCTAATTTTGTTATACAGTTGACCCTTGAACAAATCAGGGCTTGGAGGTGCTGACAAAAGTCCACGGACAACCTTTGATTCCCCCAAAACATAGCTAAGAGCCTACTGTTGACCAGAAGCCTTACCACTAACAGAGTCTCTTAACACACATTTTGTATGTCATATGTAGTATACACTGTATTCTTACAATAAAGTAAGCTACAGAAAAGAAAATGTTATTAAGAAAATGAGGAGATCAAAGATGGTGAAAAAGTAAGCAGAAGCTACACTAACCTCCTCCCAGGACCAATCTGGACTTACAACTAAATTATAAAGAAATCATCTGGGATTACCAATGGAACAATCGCTGGAGAGAAGCCTTATAACCACAGTCAGAAGGAAGAAACTGCTTTACCACAACATGACCGACTGACCAGATCAACAAAGGAAGGAGACAGCCACAAACTGCGGATCACTGGTAGCCTCAATCAGGCTGCCTAGGGCCAGACTGGGATACCATCTGACGTCACCAGTGGTAGATCAAGAAAGAGGAAACATACCTGTACAGCAGCATACAAGACATGGTGGGTGGGGTGACTCTCAGTTAGTCAGTCAGAAGGAAGGACCCACCAAAGAATGACCCAACAACAACCAAAACCCGATTACAACCAGAGAGCCCACATAAACGGCATAAAGGTCATCTCAAGAGCATCAAACTCAGGAGATCAAGGAGACTGTGCCATTGAATGCCACAGACCTCCTACCAAAGAAGTTCATACCATGAAGACATGGAGTCAAAGATGATCAATCTAAGAAGCAGAAATGAGAAGAATCACCTAAAATGGCAAGAGAAAGAAACAATCCCCAATCGAAAGGAAAGGAGGAATCCCCAGAAATACTGCTAAATGAAATTGAAGCAAGCAAACGATCACATATTCAGTTCAAAATAATGGTTATAAGGAAGCTCAAGGAGCTCAGTGAAAACTATAAAGAACTCTAGGGAAGCTACAAGGAACTTACTGTGAAGTATACTGGCATGAAAAATGACATAGAAACTGTCAATAAAAACCAGTAGGAAATGAAGAATAAAATATGTGAAATGAAGAGCACAGTAGAAGGAATTAAAAGCAGGTTAGATGAAGCAGAGGATCAAATCAGCAAGATGGAGGACAAGGTAGAAAACAATTCCCAGACGGAGCAACAAAATGAAAAAAGACTCAGAAAGAACAAAAAGCGTTTAAGGGAGCTGCAGGACAACAAGAACCATAATAATATCCATAACATTGGGATACCAGAAGGAAAAGAAGAGGAGAAAGGGACAGAAAACCTATTTGAAAAAACTATGACAGAAAATTTCTCTAACCGATGAGAGAAAAAGTCATGCAAGTCCAGGAAGCACATAGGGCCCCAATCAAGATGAACCAAAAGAGGCCCACTCCAAGACATATCATAATTAAAATGACTAAATTTAAAGACAGAGAACCTTAAAGGCAGCAAGGGAGAAATCTAATAATATATGAAGGATCTCTAATAAGGCTATCAGCAGATCCTCAACAGAAACACCACAAGCTAGAAGGGAATGGCAAGAAATCTTCCAAGTAAAGAAACGTGAAGGCCTGCAACCAAAAATACTCTACCCAGCAAGATTCTCATTCAAAATGAAAAGTGAGCTTCTAGTCAAGATGGTAATGTAGGCAGACACAGCTCACCTCCTCACACAACCACATCAAAATTACAACTAAAATATAGAACAACCATCACTCAGGAGTGCCAGAAGTTGAGCTGAATGGAAATCTGACAACTACAGAATTGAAGAAACCACATTCATCCACTGGTAGGAAATCACTGGTAGGAGGGGCATAGATGCAGAACGGGCTGGCCCAACACCCATGTGGATAACAATTTGGGAGAAATATCTCAAGAACAAGTAGCCCCAGACCCACACCAGGCCCCTCAGCCCAGGGTTCCAGTACAGGTAGTCCCCACAACTTCTGGCTGTGAAAACCAGCAAGGATTAAATCAGTGGAAGAGGTGGATGAAGCCCTAAGTAGTTCTTCTAGGGGAATCCACACATGAACTCACCTACTCAGATTCGCTCCCTCTGAGCTCCAGCACCAGCGTAGTAGCTTGAAAAACACCAGAGGATGCTAGGAGAAACTGAAATATCAGGTATCAGGGTGAGCAAAGTCCATTGTCCCTTTGCTGAGCCCTCCCAACACAGAGCCAGTGGGTTGGTAGCATATTTAAGATTCTATCAGCCTGGCTAACACTGTGTGATCCACCTTGGAGATCCACAGAGGCTCTATCCCATCCAACTTACAAGACCACCCAAGCTGATTTTCCATAAGAATGGCTGGACTTGGTTTTTAAATCCTATCAAATAAGCAACAGCTGGCTTTAGTGAGCCCTAAACATCCAGATTAGAGTCACAGGTTGGCTTCACCTGGGAATCTCCAAGCCCAGAACAAGCAGCAGCTGTCTCAGACTGCTTTATAGCTCAGGTAGGGTGCCCTATGGAAAAGCACAAGTAGGGGCTGACCTTGGTCAGAAACACCTAGAAAACACAGGGCCTGTGCACCCAGTGGACAGCTACAGACCATGTTAGAGCACCGCCACCTGGCCACTGCACGGCTATTCTACCACAGAGGGCAGGGGTTGGTGTTCAGTGGTCAGAGCCAGTTCTTGTAGCTGACTGGCCTGGGTAAATTCCTCCCATTGATGGGCCAACAGCAACCAAGCCTCAACTACAAGAGGAGGGTGTACTCAACCCACACAAAGGGCACCCCTGGAGTACCCAACTAGGACAATTAAGTAGACTGTGCCTATGGACCCTACAAGACACCTAATGCATTAGGGTAAACTACCAAAACACTTAGTCAAAGAAGCTCTACCTAATACACAGAAACAAACATAGGGAGGCTGCCAAATTGAGAAGACAAAGAAACATGGCCCAAATGAAAGAAGAGCTCAAAACTCCAGAAACAGAGATAAATGAAATAGAGATAAGCAATCTATCAGATGCACAGTTCAAAACACTGGTTATAAGGATGCTCAAGGAACTTAGTGAGGATCTAAGCAGCATAAAAAAGACCCAATCAGAAATAAAGGATACACTAATTTAACTGAAGAACAATTTATAGGGAAACAATAATAGAATGGATGAAGCTGAGAATCAAATCAATGATTTGGAATATAAGAAACCAAAAAACAAACATGCAGAACAATAAGAAGGGACTTCTGGCCAAGATGGAGGTATAGGTAGACACACTTTGCTTCCTCACATAACCAAAAGAAGCACAACACATGTAAAAATTAAAAAAGACAACCAGAACTGCCAGAAAATCAAACTGTATGGAGTCCAGTACCCAGGAGTTAAAGAACAAACATTCATCCAGACTGGTAGGAGAGGCAGAGATGGGCAGCTGGGACAGAGAGGGTGCCTGGAAAGGCAGCAAACCACGTGCACTAGATGGCAACTGGGGGACCAGGTGGTCCTATAATCACCTGTGGACAAACTGGGAGAAACAACTGGGGAGTGAGACAGACCACACAACCCAGGGTTCCAGCCAGGGAAACTAAAGCCTCGAAACCTCTGGCAGTAAAAACCTGTAGGTTTGTGGCAGTGGGAGAAACTCCCAGCCTCACAGGAGACTTTGTTGGAGAGACCCACATGGTCCTAGAATATACATAAAACCACCCACCTGGGAATCAGCACCACAAGGGCCCAGTTTGATTATGAGTAGGGGGAGAAGTGACTGAAAGTAGGGCAAGAGCTGAGCAAGTGGCATTGTTCCCTCTCTGACCCCTCCCTCACATACAGCACCACAATGCAGCAGAAGTGGGTTGTCCTGTCCTGGCAAATACCTAAGGCTCCACCCATTACAACATAACAGGTGCACTGAGACAAAGAAATATGGCCCAAATGAAAGAACAGATCAAAACTCCACAAAAAGAACTAAAAGACAAGCAGATAGCCAACCTATCCGATCAGAGTTCAAAACACTGGTAATCAGAATGCTCACAGAAATTATTGAGTATGGATGCAAAATAGAGGAAGAAGTGAAGGCTATGCAAAGGGAAATAAAGAAAAATATACAGTGAACCAACAGGGAAAGGAAAGAAACTGGGGCTCAAATCAATGATTTGGAACAGAAGGAAGAAATAAACATTCAACCAGAATAGAATGAAGAACAAGAATTCGAAAAAATGAGGAGAGGCTTAGGAAACTCCTGGACAACTTTCAACATTCCAACAACAAAATATACGGGTACAAGAAGGAGAAGAGGAAGAACAAGAAATTGAAAACTTATTTGAACAAATAATGAAGGAAAACTTCCCCAATCTGCCAAAGGAAATAGACTTCCAGGAAGTCTAGGAAGCTCAGGGGATCCCAAAGAAATTGGACCCAAGAGGAACACACCAGGACATATCATAATTAAATTACCCAAGAATTAATTATGATGTTTCCTAGTATATTCCTTTTGGGTGGGAGGAGGGGATGAGTGGGGTGGGGGTTAATGGTGGGGGAAAAATGAAGACAACTGTACTTGAACATAGTAAATAAATAAATAAATAAATACCCAAGATGAAAGATAAGGAGAGAATCTTAAAAGCAGCAAAAGGAGACAATTACCTACAAAGGAATTCCCATAAGACTATCAGCTGATTTCCAAAAAAAATCCTTACAGGAAAGAAGGGGCTGGAAAGAAGTATTCGAAGTCATGATGAGCAAGGACCTACATCTAACATTACTCTGTCCAGCAAAGCTAATATTTAGAATGAAAGGTTAGATAAAGTGATTCCCAGATAAGACAAAGTTAAAGGAGTTTATCATCACCAAGCCCTTACTATATAAAATGTTAAAGGGACTTATCTAAGAAAAATAAGACCAAAAATATGAACAGTAAAATGACAACAAACTCACAACTATCAACAAACTGAACCTAAAAAATTGGTCCAAAATTAACCACATAAGGTGCTAGACAGAGAAGAGAAAGTGCAAAAAATTGGAAATCTATCTGAAAAGATAATGAAAGAAAACTTCCCTAAATTGGTAAAGGAAATAGACATGCAAGTCCAGTAAGTGCAGAGAGTCCCAATTATGATGGATGCAAGAGGCCCACTCCAAGACACATCATTATTAAAAGGCCAAGACTAAAAATAAAGGTAGTCCCTTAAAAGCAAAAGAAAAGTTAGTTACCAAAAGGTTGCCAGATGGAAGCAGGGCAGAGGAGAATGGGTGAAGAGGTTAGGGGATTAAGAAGTACAAATAGGTAGTTACAATATAGCCATGGGGATAGAAAGTACGGTATAGGAAATAGAGTGGCCAAAGAACTTATACACATGACCCATGGACATGAACAACAGCGGTGGGATTACCCAAGGGAGAGAGAGGTGCTCGGTGGAGGGGGATCAAAGGGGAAAAACTGGAACAACTGTAATAGCATAATCAATAAAATATAATTTTAAAATAAATAAAATAAAATGGAAGGCAAAGGAATTTCCCAGACAAAAAGAAAAAAGACTGAAAGAATATACCTCCAGCAAACCATCATAGATGTAATAGAAGCTAAAGGGACTGCTTTAAGAAGATGAAGAAAAAAAGAGAGAGAGGAACACAGACACAAAGGGAAATATGGCAATGAATAAATATCTATCAGTAATAACATTAAATGTAAATGGACTAAATGCTCCAAATAAAAGACACTGAGTAGCCAAATGGATAAGAAAACAAGCCTACATATATGCTGTCTACGAGAGACCAACCTCAGAACAAAAGATCTACAAACACTGAAAGTGAAGAGGTGAAAAAAAAAAATGTTCAAGCATATGGATGTGGAAAAAAAAAGCTGGTGTAGCAACACTCATATCAGAAAAAATAGACTTTAAAACAAAGTCCATAAAAAGAGACCAAAAAATACTCTTCATAATACTTAAGGGAATGATTCATCAAGAAGATATAATCCTTGTAAACATGTATGCACCCAAAATAGGAACATCCAAATATATAAGGAAAATCTTGGAGGGCTTCAAGAAAGATATCGACAGCAACACACTTATAATAGGGGATTTTAACACCTCATTGTCAACAATGGATAGATGTTCCATTGAATCAACAAGAACAAAGTGGCATTGAACAACACTAGATCAAATGGACTCAATTAATACAGAACCTTTCACCTCAAAGAAACAAAATATACATTCTTTTCAGATGCACATGGACATTTTCAAAGATAGACCACATGGTAGGACACAAACAAACTTCAAAAATTCAAGAAAACTGAAATTATATCAAGCATCTTCTTGGATCACAATGGCTTGAAACTAGAAACCAACCTCAAGGAAATAACTCAAAAACATTCAAATTCATGGAGACTGAACAACACGCTATTGAATAATGAATGGGTTAACAATGAGATCAAGGAAGAAATTAAAAAGTTTCTGGAAACAAATGAAAATGAACATACAAAAGCCCAAAACCTATGGGACACAGTGAAGGCATTCCTGAGAGGGAGGCTCATAGTAAGACAGGTCTACCTAAGAAAGAGAGGAAAATTTCAAATAAATAATCTAATCCAACATCTACAAAAACTAGAAGAACAACAACAAACAAAGCCCAGAGTAAGTAGAAGGAAGTAAATAATCAAGATCAAAGCAGAATTAAGTGACATAGACACTAAAAGAACAATTCAAAGAATCAAAAATTCCAGGAGCTGGCTCTTTGAACAGATAAATAAAATTCACAAGCCTTTAACCAGATTCATCAAGAAAAAAAGAGAGAGGACCAAAATAAACAAAATAGCAAACAAAAGAGGAGAAACTACAAGTAATACCACAGAAATACAAAGGAGCATAAGAAATTACTACAACTATATAACAAGAAATTTGGCAATATGGGTGAAATGGACAATATTCTAGAAACAAATAAGCTTCCAAGACTGAATCAAAAAGAAGTAGAAAGCCTGAATAGATGGATAACAATTAGTGAAATTGAAGCAGTAATCAAAAAACTGCCAACACACAAAAACCCTGGACCAGACAGCTTGACAAATGAATCTTACCAAACATTTAGGGAAAAGTTAACTCCTATTCTTTTCAAACTATTCCAAAAAATTTAGGAAAAGAGTAGACTCCCAAACTCTTTGTGAGACCAGTATTAATCTAATTACAAAACCAGATAAAGACACAACAAAGAAAGAAAACTACAGGCTATTATCAGTGATGAACATGGATGCTAAACTCCTCAGCAAAATAGTGGTACAACAGATCCAGCAATACATTAAAAAGATCATACACCATGATCAAGTGGGATTCATACCAGGGATGCAAGGATGATGTAATACTTGCAAATCAATAAATGTAATACATCATATAAATGCCACATAAATATGGTCAATTAATATTCAACAAAGGAAGCAGGAGCATAAAATGGAGTAAAAATAGCCTCTTCGACAAATGGTGTAGGGAGGCCTAGACAGCTACATGCAAAAAAATGAAGCTCAACCACCAGCTTACACCACACACAAAAATAAACT
This sequence comes from Mormoops blainvillei, assembly GCA_004026545.1. Lineage (NCBI taxonomy): Eukaryota > Metazoa > Chordata > Mammalia > Chiroptera > Mormoopidae > Mormoops > Mormoops blainvillei. Next base: position 42,049 of record PVJD01004949.1, read on the forward strand.
CAAGGCAGATAAAAGACTTAAATATAAGTCATGAAACCATAAAAGTTGTAGAGGAGAACATAGGCAGGAAAATCTCAGATATTCCACGCAGTAATATTTTCACCAATATGTCCCCCTAGAGCAAAAGACACAAAGGAAAGACTAAAGAAATGTGACTTCATCAAAATAAGAAGTTTCTGTACAGCTAAGAAAACATCAGCAAAATGAAAAGGGAACCAACCGTATGGGAAAATATATTTGCCAGTGATACCTTGGACAAGGGTTTGCTCTCCAAAATGTATAAAGAACTCACATGACTCCACTCTAGGAAGACAAACAACCCAATTAAAAAATAGGCAAAGGACCTGAACAGACACTTCTCCAAGGACACACACAGGGCCCAGAGACATAGGAAAGGATGCTCAGTATCACTAGCCATCAGAGAGATGCAAATTAAAACCACAATGAGATACCACCTCACACCCATCAGAATGACCTTCATAAACAATCAACAGACAACAAGTGCTGGCGAGGATGTGGAGAAAAGGGAACCCTGGTGTACTATTGGTGGGAATGCAGAGTGGTACAGCCACTGTGGAAAATAGTATGGAACTTCCTCAGAAAACTAAAACTGGAACTGCCTTTTGATCCAGTGATCCCACTCCTAGGATTATACACTAAGAATCCTGAAACACCAATTCAAAAAAACCTATGCACTCCTATGTTCATAGCAACATTATTTACAATAGCCAAGTGCTGGAAACAGCCTAAGTGCCCATCAGTATAGAGTGGATCAAAAAACTGTGGTACACTTACACAAAGGAATACTATGCAGCAGAAAGAAAGAAGGAACTCCCACCTTTCACAATAGCATGGATGGAACAGGAGAGTATTACGCTAAGTGGAATAAGCCAGGCAGTGAAAGACAAATACCATATGATCTCACCTAATAAGAGGAACCTAATGAACAAAACAAAGAATCAATCAAAATAGAACCAGAGGCATCAAAACAAGGAACAGACTGACAGCAACCAGATGGGATGGGGGAGGAAAAAAGAAGAGGAAGGGTCTAATTAATGAATGGGGATAAATGACCCATGTACACAGACAACAGGCTGGCAATTGACTGTGGGAACAGACAGTGGGCATGGTAGGGTAGAGCAACAGTGGAAAATTGGGACAACTGTAATAGAACAACAAAAATTTTTTTTAGTCATAAGGAAGAGAAAATACATTTATAGTATTGATTGAAAAAATCCATGTATAAGTGGACCATTGCAGTTCAAAATCATGTTGTTCAAGGGTCAACTGTATATGCATTTATCACACTCTTCCAGGTATTATTGTGTTTTTATACATCTCAATTTCCCAATTATACCACAAACTCTGGGAGAGGACAATTACTTTATATCAAATGCAATTGTTTCTTCCTTAGAGAATATAACAAAATACTTTACACACAGTATGTATTCAGTACAGGGGGTGAATTATAATTCAAGCATAACTATCCCACAAGTGTTTTAAGAGTACAACAAGTTTAATGTGCTTTTCAAAGTAGTCAACTGAGGCAAGCCTTTGTGTGAGGTAACTAAGACAAGTTAGTTTCTGATCTAAACTCTAAAATCTAGACAACATAATAATAAATTTTTGAGATTTAGAAGACTTTTCATAGGCTTCTGATTTACTTTTACCCATTTTAAGTAGTTTGTTTTGTGACTGAACTTATAGCCAGAATCTTAAATCAATGCACACATCTAGCTTACCTGGCACATATGTATTGAGCCATGGCTAGATTCTTACTAAAAGGGAATGTGTGAATGAAGGAAGGATGCTACAACAAGTGGCCCAGTGACACCAGAAAGGAGCTGAGCTGTGTGGCTCAGGTTCCAGGCCATTGATTTTATTTCTTTTTCATTTTCATTTTCATTTTCATTTTCTTTTTCTTTTTCTTTTTCTTTTTCTTTTTCTTTTTCTTTTTCTTTTTCTTTTTCTTTTTATTCTATTACAGTTGTCCCAATTTTTCCTCCTTGCCCTCCTCCACCCAGCCCACCCCACACTTCAGGCACTGATTTTCACATGGAACCGGGGCATCAGTTGTTCCTCCAGCTCCCTGCATCTTCCCAGTGGCCTGAAAGTGAGCAAGTCACATACCACACAACATACATCCACATCAGCCCACAAAAAAAGAGACATTTAGGCCATAGGAAACTGAGGTCTTAGTTTTATAGCAAAGTCCCAGCTCAGGACCCACCAGCTTCACTCACCTGACAGCCACTGCAGGAGAGAAATGCTCCCTTACTCTAGAAATCTTTGTAATTCCACTTCCCTCATGGTCCCATTATAAGATCATAGCATCTGGAATACCCATGGCCAGGTCAAAAATAAATGAGTAAATGAGTATTCTACCCAGAAGAAAACATTTTGTATACAACATACATCACTGGACTTCAATAATATAAAATGTTTTTCATATTACATTCTCCCATTACATTCAAATCCTGTAGTTAATGGCTTTATACTAATTTGAAATTTCATTTAAAGATGAGAAAAAGTAGCTTGGCTTTGTTTCTAAACATGCACACATAAAAGTCATCTCTATGTTTTTAATTCAAAAAGTTCTTTGATTTTAACTTACCCTTTCCATTCTTAAGCCTAATACTAAAGAATCACTGTAGCTTACATACCTTACATGAAATTATACCTAGTATTTCTCACATGTTCTCCTCAATAAAAAGTTTGGCTGTGTGTATTTAAGTAATAAACTAGCAAAAAGATTAAGGAACTAACATAATATTAATAACTGAATCCTTCTCAAAAGCCAATCTGAACAAAGGCATGCATTATGTCCTTATCAATAGTATGACATACACGGTTTCAAAAACCATCCAAGATCTTCTCAGATATCAGTTCAAGCCATTTGAACTGTAGCATGTAATTCCATATTCTCTGCTGTACTGCCATGGCATTCACTTTGTCTCATGTTACATAATATGTTTCAGAAGAACCAGTTTTCAGATATTTTCCTACCAAACACAGAACATTACAATAAACTAAATATGCCCAGGCCCGGTGGTTCAGTTGGTTGGAATGTCATTCCATAAACTGAAAGCTTGAAGATTTGCTCCCCAGTCCAGACCCATGCCTGGGTTGTGAGTTCAGTCCCCAGTTGGGGAGTGTACAAGAGGCAGCCAGTTGATGTTTTGCACATAGATGATTCTCTCTCTCTTCTCTCTCTCTCTCTCTGTATCTACCTATCATTTCTATCTCTATCTCTTTTTCTCCTCTCTCTAGAATCAATAAGGATGTCTTCAGGTGAGGAGTAAGATGATGATAGATAGATAAATGATGATAGATAGACAGGTGATAGATTAGATAGATGATAGATCTATAGATAGATGATAGATAGCTAATAGCTAGATAGATCAAAAATAAACTGAATACAAGTAATTTAAAAATTTCAGAGACCCTGGAAGGTGTGGCTCAGTGGATTGAGCACCAGCCTGCAAACCAAAGGGTCACTGGTTTGATTCCCAGTCAGGGCACATGCCTAGGTTTGCAAGGCCAGGTCCCCAGTAGGGGGCGAGTGAGAGGCAACTACACATTGATGTTTCTCTCCCTCTCTCCCTCTCTTCCACTCTCTAAAAATAAAGAAATAAAATATTTTTTTAATAAAACTAAAAATTTGGGAGAGAACCACACATAAATAATATAATTTCAGTGCTCTCCTGAGTATTTACAGACCCATCCTCAATGCTGGGTTTATCTGTGTCACACTTAATAAAATCTAATTTATTAACAAAGATATAATCCTACACTCAACCACAAAGACTTTTCTCCCATGGAAACTTTGAAATAAAAGAAAGAAAAGTATGACTTAGAGTTAATATAACAGGTGGCAGAGTGATATTCCAAACAAGCATAACTATGATTAATGTATGTAAAAACATCCATTCAATAGAAAAAATCTCTACAGCAAATAGAAATTCTGACCAAATCATGGGTTTTTATAACAAGTCCCCATCATTTTTATAACCCCAGAGACTGTCATCCTGCTGGAATCTAATAGTTCAGCTGCACCTACTGGATAGGTACCCCTAAACAAAATATTTACACAATTATTTCAGATCTTCTCTGAAAATGGCCTCTCTGAGCCCTGACAGCTCTATTTCTATTGTGTAAATTATAATTGGTTGGATGAAGAATGGATGCTCAACCCAATTAGCATAATCAGATTTCTTCAACTGAAATATTTGGAACTGGAATCAAGGAGCTAGTCAGCCACCTGCCAACCTGGGCGCTCTGGAGCACCTCAGAAAGTGAGCCGTCAGTGGCGGGGCTGGGCTGGGGGAGGAACGGAGAAGGGAGGTGCTCGCTTTCCAGTCTTTGTAGCTCCTTTTCAGTCCCTGCTGCATTCCTGCTGTTGTGATATGCTCCCATCTCCTTTTAATAAATTCCCTTGGTTTGTTTAATTCTCATCGCATTGGCTTGTTATCTAAGACCCAGAGCCTTAAGTAATAATTTATCTTTGCATTAGTTACTGTTATAGTTTTATTTATCTACAGCTTATCTCCTCACCCAAAGCATAAGCTCCTTGAGAGCACAAACTAATTTTTATACTCCTTGCACGCACATACCACACACATGATATATTAATATGTTGAATGTATAAATTTGCATTCAATATATTGAATGTATAAATTTACATTTGATATATTGAATGTATAAATTTACAAATTCAATATATTACATGAGTTTGTAACATGTTACTTAAATATAATAATATATTAAATATAAGCAGACTTTAAATACTTGCTTTAAATTAATTTTGATTCCATGTTGACATTTTCTTTCTATTCAAAAATGTTATTGTTTATAATTATGATCCATTGCATGACCTACATACAAATACATATGTTGTTTTTGAAGTGTTTCCTCAGTATTTGCAAACACCAGCAATTAACCTCCTGGTTCTGCTTTTCAACATTTTGGATGACAGATTGTGTTATGTGCCGTTCCTTATATTACTACTGCAACTAGTCCACGCTAAAATGCAAACTAAGAAAACCAAAGAGCAGCTCTTGGGAGAATAGAAACACTGACCAGAGGGGCAGTGAGGTCCCATCCCCCTGGGAAAATGTTTGTGTAACCATGTTAGAAACACTTCAGCTAAGTGAACCCACTGCCGTTGGTGCGACAGAAGAGGGCTAGCTTGAGTGATCGTCCACCTTTTTTGTTTATAGTGTCTTTCCAGCCTGTGACTATCATTCTTCTCTTAAAATGACCTCTCTGAGCTACTTGGGATGGACCCCTGACAGGTCTGTTTGTATTATCTAATCTCAGCCTGATCCTGGTCAGGTCTTTGCTTATTTACTTGAGGTCCTCATATTTATACCTTCCTAGTCCCAATAATAAGAGTCATGTTCTCATTACTTCACCCTTAGATCAAGCAACAATCTCTCAGCAGTACCCGTTAGTTTATCTCATTTATTTTCAATTTGTGTTCCCTAATGCTACAAGTTCTAAAGTCATGTATTTCTGCATCACTCCTTTTCTCAAAAATCAATATGGCTCTCAGAGGCCAAAACAGATCTCATTTACCCATTTAACCTAATTTCCTACTATGCCCGTTCATCCACTCAACAAAGTGCATCAGTCACCTGCAAGGGCAGGCATTTGCTAAGCACTAGGAACACAGAGGAACACAGACAAGTGAACGAGATGCAGTTTTGTAGTGAGAGCTGGAATGATAGAGATATGCAGGTGGTGCGAAGAAAGCATACAAAATGAAGACCAAATCCAGTCTGAATGGGTCGACCAGAAAAGTTTTCCTAGAAAAAAAATGATACCCAAAACGGAAATCTAAGAAGCAAGTAGTTATTAGGTCATTACGAGCATGAAAGTAGTCTTGGGATGTAAGTTGTGGGAATATGGACAAAGGAAAGCACTGCAGGCAGAAAGAAATACGTGCATGGGCCGGTAAGCAGGCAGAGGCAGTGGATATGAAGAAAAATGGATAAAGATAGGTAGAATCAAGATTTGGTAACAGATTGAATGTGGGAGGTGAGGGAGAGGGAGGTACCAAAAATGACTACCAGATCTCTAGCATGAGCAATTGCATGCCCAGGATTTTCCTGTTATAAGACGGAAATAAGTATTTGATAAGAAGATTATAAAGCCTAAAAAATTTTGTCTAATATAGTATCTTGGGTACAGGTGAGAATATTTTAAAAGTTGAGCTCTTGCAAAGGTTGTATCAATATATTTATAAAGAAGATATGCACCAAAGAGTTAACATTTTCTAAGTCAGCGTGGTGATGTATTCACTTTTCTATATATTCTAAATGTTTTGCTATAAATATATATTATTTTATAACATGAGAAATAGGTTATTTTCAACAAAGTACTATTAAAAATCTTTATGTGCATATGTCATTAATAAGGTGTACATGAGATAACAGATTGAGGAAAGGCTGCAGCCAAATAAAATAATTTTTACATTTTTCTCAAACCAAAATGATCCCTATTTCTTCTTTTAAAAAATAAAAGAATCATATATTTGTAAAAATACAAATGAGGTAGCGCCATCTGGTATTCAGAACTTATCTGGTGAAATGTGGCAAAGCAATATTTCAAGGCTTATAACATCTCATATGTTCCCTATGGAGCTAACTTCCTCTACACTGAAGACAGGAGTAAGCGGGGCTGACGCTCCTGGCTCAACATAGCTCATCAGTAGTGCTGAAAAATTAAGGCGAAATGATTTTTCATAAAGATCATGAATTTAATTATTTAAATTTGTTCTCTTCCACCCCAGGGTTTCTGGCTCATATCAGTCAGGTTATTTTACAATTAGAGGCATGAATGCATTTTTTATCATTTATTCATTATTTTTTGCCTTCATCTCAAAGGGTTTGATGGTGTTATTGTGTCTACCACAGGAAGTATTTTGGACTTCACAAGAACGAGAGAAAAACTCATGTTGTGTGAACCTACTAGCTTCAGGGGGGTTGTTTCTTATGAGCTGATATTTAACTAACAGTCTCTATAAATCCAAAAGCGAACATCTGTACCTAACTAAATTGTATTAGTACTATAACCATGCCTTCCTCAATTTTGCTACTAAAAAATTGCTCTACACGATGACCTGTAATAATACTCTAAGAATGTTTACTGATGATAATAAGGGCATTATGTTAATGATAGCCGAATAAAGTAGGAGTAAGTCAAAATTTTATTTTAGCTAATAGCTTCAACTTTTACCCATCTTAAAACTTGAACCAGAATTTTTAAAACCTAAGGGAAAATTGGCTAATTTACAAGTTGCCTTTTTTCGCCTACATAATTTCTGGTAAGGTGATGCTAAGGAATAAAATGGTACAAAAAGAAACAAAGATGCAAACATGCAGATGAAACCAATAATTCATTGGCAAAGTCTAAGTAATCATATACTTAAAAGTTTTTTCTCTCTTTCATGAAATGTTGTACTGTGGAGTTATTGTATTGAGGTCAACTTCAATGTCCATGGATTTTACTTTCAATAAACTTTCTACTGCAAGCATGATCAAGTTATCACCAAATAACTTGTTTTTAGTTATAGATAGTTTTGTTTTTATCAAAAAAAAAACTAAAAAATGAGATACGGTCATGTTTCCTTTAGACATTTATTACTACACATTTCTTATTACTCTAATGACTATCCATTGGAAAAAAATTAATGTGCTTTCATGTTTTCCAATTTAGAAAAAGAATAAGACTAATATGAATGCATTTTTAACTATTTATTTTTTTTGTGCTTTAGGGAAGCTGCTTTTAGAAAAGCAATGTAATGAATGTTTTTAATCATACTAAAATAGTGTGCCCAGAGTCCGTGGTTTAATTCAACTTTTCAATGGCAACAAAAAGGAAAAGACTTCAGTACACTTATCAGCTAGGGCTCCTCCTTTCTCAACATGACTACCTATTGTTCAAGTATAGATGAAAGATAAAACTGATTTAGGGCAACAGCAACAAATAAGCCTTCTCCGTTAATTTGTACAATCTCTTTTTACTCCACATAGATCTATATGGGTCGCTGCCACTCTTCCGAGAACTCCTGACCCCATCCCTCCAAGCTGTTCCTATCCTCTAAATTTACCTCACTCTGTCCCACAGACATATTCCCTTTCCCTTTTTCCTTGTTTTATTCTTATGTGCCTGCAGGTTTTCAATAAATTCTTAATGTCATCAATGAAAATGTCACTGCCGAGAAGATTTAAGCTCCACTGTTTTCACTCAGACCTTTAACTTCCAAGTAAGCAACCTGCTTTCAGTAAGTTTGTTCTCAGATTTAAGCTGAACAGATATCAAAGAATGATTTCTGTCACACTTTTTCTTTGATTTGAATCATATTCTCAGAGATTTTATCTAAATATCTCCCTGAGGGTGTTCCAATCACCTCACCATCTCCACATCTCACTGCTTTCAAAGTGCTACAAGGAAACCTCAATGATATTCTAATAACACATTATCTTCTCAGTCAGATAGCAGGTATCAAGGGGAGTCAGAGTTGAAGGCAATAAAAAGGAAAGTAATAAGGGCTTCTATACACCATTAAAGAATTGATCTGTAAATGTTGACTGGTTCTTAAGAAGGAAAGAGTGAATACAGAAATTAAATAATCTGAAAACGAATAATAAATTAATTTAAAAAAATAAATCATCTGAGAGAAGGGTTTTTCTCCCACATACACCTATCACCACCATAAGATATCTGTACAACTTCACAATTGATACCCATAACCATAATGAAATTTCCAGGTAATGAAATACTCGATCATTATCATGTTCTACCATTAACATGCCTCACAATATACATGAGAAGTCATATTATATCACGTCTGTTTTCAATTTTATTTTTTAACCAAAAAAATATTTTAATATAGGAATTAACATGAATATTACACTTACATGGTAAAATTCAAGTGAAAAATATAAAATAAACATTAAATAATATCATACCTCTGGCTTAATAGAAACCATAACAGTTGTGACAGTCATGTTTAACATCTTGGTTAAGTAAAGGGAGAAATGGGCAGGGCTGTCAAAGATGTATGTAAAGGTTTAACAGTTCACATAATCCTTAGCCCTTCTGAGAAACTATACATGGGAAATATGTGACAAATGTTCTGGTATATGGTGGCTTCAATCGATCAGTGATTGTTCAGTTCATGTGTTTTCAGTACTGAAAGTTACATTCAAAGTCTGTTCAACAAGCTAATAATACTGCAAATTCCTTATATTCAAAAATATAGTTTAAATTTAGAAAATTCAAGATATAGCATACTCGTTTTCACAATTAGTTTTAGATAAAACTGAGATTACATTACTGTAATAACCAGGTATACTGTTGTACATAGCTAATTCTAATTATCATATTTTATATTTGTTGGTTATCAACTGCACAAATTTTATGCCCCAAAAGAAATCATATCAATCTTGCAAAATGGTTACATTTCTTTTTAAGACAAACTAAATTTAAAGAAAAAGAGGCTTTCCTTGATAGCTCACTTTTTAATTATTGATACAAGCTTACCAAAAGAAATAATTATATATTTTGCCCAGTACCAAATAATCTGCAGAAAGTTTCCAAGACAGCCACATTACTTGTCCAATTTCCAAAAATAAAGGCTTCACAAAGTAGAAAAAAATCATCTCTTGGCTTCTGAATAGCCCACTTAATTACATAAGGTATTTTCTGTCCCAACACTTTCTCAAATTCAAAAGATATTTACTTCCTAAAAACATGGCAAAAGACTTTCAATCAAGATAGCAGCATAGGTAAACATGGTACTCACCTCCTCCCAGAATCATATCAAAATTACAACTAAACTACAGAACAACCACCACTCAGAACCACCCCAAATCTGGCTGAGCAGAAGTCCTACAACTAGGAAATTAAAGAAGAAGCCAAATCAAGACTAGGAGGAGGGGTGGAGAGGTAGAAAAGGATAGTCCCACACCCACATGTGGCAGATAAAAATTGGAAAAAATATCTCAGCTGTGGAGGTCCCCACTGATGAGCTAGGGTTCCCAACCCCATACCAGGTCCTCCAGTTCCAGATTCCAGTGCCAGGAAGAGAAATCTCCATAACTTCTGGCTGCAAAAACCAGTGGGGATTGAGGATGATGGAGACAGAGGCTACTGGAGTCCCAAGCAGAGTCTTTTATAAAGGCCTGTGCACCACAAACTTGAAAGACACGAGAGACATATGGGGAGGAATTAAATTGTCTGGCATCAGAAAGAGCTGGGGAGGCCAGCATTATCCCAGAAAAAAATGTTGGTGGTGGTCATTGTTCCTTTGATGATCCTTCCCCAACACAGAGCTGGCCTGCAAGTGCCATATCTGAGACTCCATCAACCTGGCCCTCCCTGTTTGTCCCACCTTGATGACTCCCTGAGGCCCTGTCCCACCCAACTTTCAGGCCTATCCAAGCTGTTTCCAGTGGTTTTTCCATACAAATGGTCTATCCAGGCTCAAGCTTCAGATTTTCCTAAAATCTCTCAAATAAACATCATCTGACCTTGGCATGCCTTGTATGTCTTGTTAAGTGGCCCCAGGCCTGGAACAAGCAGCAGCCAGCCTTGGCTCACAGGTTGACCTCTGCTGGGCACCTCCATGCCCAGCACAAGTAGCAGCCACCTGCAGATCACTGTGTAGTTCATTCCATGTGGTCCTGGGCAGAACACAGGTGGTAGCTGACCTTGGCCTATACCTCCTGGGAAGTCACAGAGCCAGCACATCCAGTGGACAGCCTCAAACCATGTGAAAGCACTACACGACCACCTCCACAAGAGACACAGTCAAGGAACAAACTCAGTGGGCACCAGAGCCCTGCAGAAGTAAGTCCTGCTCTGTGGGATGGGCCCCTACTCAGCTGGTAGATTATGCATGGTGGTTGGATGTCAGTGGTCAGTGGCCACAGCCAGCCCTTACAGTAGATTGGTCTAGAGTTAAATCCTTCCCATTCACATGCCAGCAACAATCAAGGCTCAACTACAAAAGGAGGGTATATACAACCACACTGGGGGGGCTCACTTTGAGTGCCCAGCATGGGTGATTGGGGAGGCTGTGCCACTGGACCTTATAGAACACCTACTATATAAAGGGCATGCTATCAAGCCTAGGAGATACAGCAGCTCTACCTAACACATAAACAAACACAGGGAGGCTGCCAAAAATGAGGAAATGAAGAAATATGTCCCAAATGAGGGAACAGAATAAAACTCCAGAAAAGGAACTAAACAAAATGGAGTCAAGCAACCTACTAGATGCAGAGCTCAAAACACCAATTATAAGGATGCTCAATGAACTTAGTGAGAACCTCAACAACATAAAAAATATCACTCAGAAATGAAGGACACACTAACTGAAATGATGAATAATTTACAGGGAGTCAACAGTAGAATAGATAGAATGGAGAATCAAATCAGTGATTTGGAATATAAAGAATCAAAAAACACCCAATCAGAACAGCACAAAAAAAAATGAATCGAAAGAAATGAGGGACAACTTTGAGTGTAAAAACATTTGCATAATGGGGGTGCTAGAAGAAGAGAGCAAGCAAGAAACTGGAAGCCTACTTGAAAAAATGACAGAAAATATTCCTAGCCTGGCAAAGGAAAGAGGTATACAAGTACAGGATGTACAAAGAGTCCCAAACAATATGAATATACAGAGGTCCATACCAAGAAACATCACAATTAAAATGCCAAAGGTTAAAGACAAAGATAGAATCTTAAAAGCAACAATGGAAATGCAGTTAGTTACCTTCGGAGGGGGGGTTCCCATTAGATTGTCAGTTGATTTCTCAGAAGAAACTTTACAGAACAAAAAGGATTGGCAAGAAATATTCAAAGTGATGAAAAGCAAGGACATACAACCAAGACCCAGCAAAGCTGTCATTTAGAATTAAAGGATAAGTAAAGAGTTTTCCAGATAAGAAAAAGCAAAGGAGTTCATTATCACCAAACCAGTATTATATGAAATGTTAAAGGGTCTTCTTAAGAAGAATGATCAAAAATTTAACAATAAAATAGCAATAAATACATGTCTCTATCAATGATTGAATCTAAAAATCAAAATAAACAAGCAGAACAGAAACATACTCATAGATATAGAAAACATTTTGGAAGTTGCCAGATGGGAGAGAAGTTGAAGGGATGGGTGAAAAAGGTGAAGGAATTAAGAAGTATAAATTGGTAGTTACCAAATAGCCATAAGGATGTAATATGTCTCATAGGGAATAGAGTAAATAATATTCTAATAACTTTGTATGGTGTCAGATGAGTGTGAGATTTATCAGAATGATCACTTAGTAAGTTATGTAATGTCTAATCACTGGGCTGTACACCTAAAACTAATATAATAATGTATGTCAACTATAATTATAAATAAAAGTGATGCTTAAAAAAAAGAACATGCATGCATCTCCATTTCAAACCCAGTTGGTCTGTTTCCATAGCAACACTGCAGGATTCCTTGGCTACTGTAAGTTGCATCAGTTGACCATGGCATTTCTTAATCTTCTTTACATCTTGAGCCTCATCTGTTCTATACATCAAACAAACTAAATTATCTGCTACTTTAATACCAAACTCCCATTAGAATGCCTATATTTGAGAATCACACGTGGCTGCATGGGGTTGGAGAGGCAGAGCTTCTAGGTTCCAGACTGAGCTTCCCTCAGGTCTGGTGCTGTGGCATTGTGGGCCCTACCCCCAGCAGAATGGAGGTGGGAGGCAAGGTGGACCAAGGTGGCCCAACCTGGCTCACCTACCTACCTACCTCCCACCACCACCCTAAGCTTTCATTTTAAAAAGCTCACAAATTAGCTTCTGAAAAATTAAATGGAAGCCTGATGCAATCAACTTTGTAATTTGTGCCAATCCACCTGCCTCAATTATAGTAATTTTGAGTCATCCTCTCATTTCTTCATCACTTCTTTTGGTTCTCTAGCATCAATTTTCTGGCCCATTTCATGGAAAGAAAAGAGGTATCATGCAGATATGTCCTAGACAGTAGTTGGAGGTGTCATGAATGCAGTTCAAGGGGTCCTTGCAGTTGTGCCATTCAGTTCTGCATGGGTCATGCCTTTTCGGATACCCTCTGGGTAGTATTCCCTCTTGTTTCTGCACCCTGGAATATGTGACAAAGTAGCTCCAATAAAACCTGGTAAAAGTCTAAACATAGTAGTTACAAAGTAGATCCATTATCTCCCCAACAATTTAAAAAACACTCTACAAATTATCTCTTTTGTTATCACATCTGTAAACTTCCCCCTCTCAAAAACTACCCCCAAAGATGTAGGACAGTAGACTTTATTCTAAGAATTTCAGAATCCTTGACTAAAAGGTGTGATTAAGAACAAAAAAATATTACTATCCAAGCTAATTAGAGGGAGTTATGGTCTAATTTAGTTCTATGATGTGAAGCTGTTCTCAGTCAGTTTAATTGGAAACACAAATTCCATTATATTCTAAATTCAATTGCACAATTCCACAGCAAAGAATTGGGTAATCCATATAGTTCTTCAATTTTCTTGCTAAGACTCAAAGTTTTGCTTATTCTGGGTCATGAAATATGAATTATTTTAGTGAATCAACCTCTAATTTCAAGGAGATTTGAGGAACAACTCTTTAATTAGTCTTTATCATGCTTCCTTAAACCTTGCCAGCCATCTCCCTCCAAAAATAAATTAAAGTGAGAGGAGAAAGAATCTGAATGGCCTGCCATAACACAGCTGGCTACTTGACAGATGAGCCTTCATAGACCCATCATTCTGAAGAATGACATAATTTTAGTTCCAAGCACTGAGCGTGCTCAGAAAAAGTTATAAGGCTGTGCAAAGAGCAGTCAGAGTAATAATTTGTGTGTGTGAATGGACTGTCTAGGTAAATACTTACATCTGATAAGTAATGCATACTCATTATTTACCATTTATTTTAATAGGTTTCTGCCCTGAAATTCTTTTTTACCCAAGCACATATTCAGCTTCTCTATATCTTTTTATTACCAATACAAGGTATAGTAACTTTTACTACTATTATATGTATTTTTAAATTATTATTATAAGTTTTCAACCACAATTCACAAAACAAGCACCTAAAAACCAGGCCTTACCAGTTCCAGAGTGCCAGTTTTAAAAGTAAGTTTTAGTTTCTTATAGCCATAATGAGAAAACATTAGGAACAGAAAAAGACAAAGTAAATATACTGACAAATATTTCTGTTCTATGACTCATAGTAGCTAATATGATGTGCCCTCAGACACTCTGCAAAGTACTGCACATGGATTATCTGAACTAATCCTCATAAAAACTAAGGATGCTCTATATTATCTCCATTTGATCAGTGACGAAACAGAGGCTCAGAGAGGTAAGTTGCTCAGGCCACGTAGCTAACTGGCCTTTAGTTTAACTCTAGATTTACCAGGACGAAATACTCAATTACTACATTGCTTCCGTGCAGACACAGGCCCGCCTACAAACTGGTAGGTTATACCAGCTCCCAACCTGAAGCAGAGATGCTTAGCTGCCACCATTCAATGCAAAATGTTGATGTCGGTAATTGTCTACACAAAGACTACATTTATAGCCCCCCTTACATGTAAGTGAGTCTATAATTCCCACAGGTTGTTACCAAGGGAATATGGGCAGAACCGATGTCAGATCTGGCCATAAAAACCTCCCCAAAGAACTGCCCTGCTCAGCTGTCATGCCATCTTCCTTTCGATGTCAACTGGGGTTACCAGATAAAATGCAGGACACCTAGTTAAACTTGAATTTCAGAAAAACAACAAATAATGTTTTCATGTAAGTACCTCCCATGTAATATTTGGGACATACTTACACTTATCAGGGGCCTTGACATTCAGGTTGCCAGATTTAACGAATAAAATACATCAAAAATATGAATTTCCTAAATATTCATGTTGTATGGGCCATGTTTATATTTAGAAGTTTGTCTCAAATTCTAAGTTAGCTGCTGTGTATTGGTTCACAAACTAGCCCCCATACACCAAGAGCAAGGAGAGACTGAAGAAGGAGACAGAACACTCCAGATTGGTAGTGGCAGGTTTAATAAGCAAGGTAACTTACTGGGTTTGCCTTTAGCATGCCACAAGACAAGTAGATGTCTACACCCACCCACAAGAATCTTATAGCTGACCAAGGGGCCTTAACTGGGTTCAGTCATGTATGCTGTCCAGGTGTTCTCAACAACGCATTGCTCTCTCAAGGCAGCATCCTTGAAAACAGCTCAACTTGTGAGAACAGTGGACAGAACATTCCAAGACCAGGGGAGGGGATGAGGAGCCCTCTGTACCCGGGTCCAGCTCACTGGTCAGTCAGTGATCATGCCCTCTCAGTGACCTCCTCCAACAGTGTCCAGTGTTGTTGTTTTTGTTTTTTTTTTGCTAAATCTAGCAGTCCCCATCAACACAGTTCTGATGACTGCAACCTAAGCACCCGCTTTGAGATTTATATGAATAAGAAACAAAGTTCTACTATGTTGTTAAGCCACTAAGATTTGTAAGCTAATGAATACATTGCAAACAATATTAATAGGACTAATTCTAAGATAAGTGCCAAGAATTTACCATTCAGGCCCTACAGAGAGGCAGCATAGAGAGTAAAAAATACTTGGATTTGGAGTCACTCCAGCATGTCCTGGGTTCAAATTTCTGCGGCATCACCTCGCAACTGTGTGGTTTTAATTTATTAGCCTTGGTTTCTTCATCTATAAAATGGTAAAGCCAATGATTTCCTGAGAAAATATAAAAATTCAAAAAGATATAAGCAAAAAATCTAGAATAATATTTGGCAGATAATAGATCTAGTACTGATTTTAATTATTTTATAATAAGCTATTTTTATATTTTAAATATTTATTGAGCTCCAAAATAATTTATTATATGTCTTTTTTACTAAAGTTTACTTTCAGCAGCGCAAGTATCCATCAGTAGATGAGTGGATAAAAGAGATATTTACACAGTGGAGTTCTATCAGCCATAAAAAAGAAGAAAATTTTACCCTTTGCAACACTGTGGATGGACCTGGTGAACATTATGCTAAGTGAAATAAGCCAGTCAGAGAAAGACAAATACCATATGATTTTACTCATAGGTGGAATCTAATGAACAAACTGAACTAACAAGCAAAACAGAGACAGACTCATAGATGGAGAGCAGGCTGACTGCTCTGGGGAGGGTTGGAGGGGTAGAGGAATTACGCAAAAAAGAAAAGAAAAGAGAAAGAACTCACAGACATGAACAAAAGTGTGGCAATTAGTGGGGAGGGAGGTGGGTGGAGGTGGAAGAAGTCATGGGGGGTAAACGGTGATGGAAAATAACTAAATACATATTTTTGAAAGTTTATTTTATTCTTTATAATTAATTACTAAATATGTAAGGCTTGATTTATAATCAACTAATTTTTATCTCACTTTCTTTGAAGTCCATAATTGGCTTTGCTGACTTTTAAGCTGAAACCCATCTCTTTCCTGAGGTTTCCAACTGGACCAGCTCTACTAAATGCAACCAGTTTCCACTTGCAGCCGAAGGCCACCAGGCACTCTGGACAAAATCCGAAATCTGACTTTCCTCCTATTGCTGAGCACATCTCAAGTTGATCAGCTCAGCAGGTAGAATTTGAAAGTCACTTTCCTATAAAATCGGACAATCATCAAATCACCCGATTGCTATTAAAAGCCAGAATGCCCGCCATCACAAATCCAGGACCGGGGCCAGCTCTCATACACTCAGCACCTGGCTGTACCTAAAGCCCAAAATGTTGGCCCTCCTTCAGATTTAGACAGCTTACTGTCCAACAGAAAAATTGAAGCCCAATTTGAAATCATTTTTAAAAATAGCATTTGTTGAAACAACATTTTGATCAAATTTTTTACATCTTCAAAGTGATCAAAATTAAGCTATGTGTTCAAAAGTAAACCTGTTCCCATAAATCTCTTCTCCTAGAGAGAACTGAAAATGAAAGTGAATCTCTGATCTTTTACTTGTTTGGAATTAATCATTTTGTGCCAGTTCCTAACTTCAGTTACAAACCATAAAAACCAACAGTTTAAGGAAAGGGCATAACCTGAAGTGTATGAACCCCCCAAACTTGTAGGTGAAGCTCTATGTTTGTTCATGCCTATGCTTCTATGAGATTCCAAAAGGGATTCATAGAGTTTATTTCACTGAAAACAATAATGGCATGTTTCAATTTCTACTTTTTAAAAATAATCAATAAATAAAGTAATTAACATTTCCCCTTTAAAACAGCATTTTGAGAGTCTCCAGATATGATTCGAGAAATCATGGGTGACAGTAGTGGAGATGAAAGAGCACGCCTGTAATCCAGTTTCCAGCACAGCGGACGATGGCCAGCTACCAGAATGCATGAGGTCACTAAACAGTTGTAGAGTTACTGTGGTTTTTATTATTAAACTGCTTGATTTACACTCATAATGGACTGTTGATTATACACAGGTGGTTAAAAGAACATCGACAACAACACCCAATTTAAAGAGGAGCATTAAACTGGTAATTCTCAAATTTCACCTCAAAAATGACCTTTTCCAGATTTCTAAATTGCATTCACCTGATAAGATTTTTTAATCTAGCACTGCAAGATATCTCCAATACTTTAAAAATAAAGTTAAGAAGATGAAATAGAGCAACAATTACATTAAATTTGTATTTTCAATTAATTGGAATTAAAGGTTATCCATACCTGTAGAGCATTACAAGGGCTCACAAAATAGCAGGCAGAAAACTTTTGTATCTAATCACATGGGAAAAAAACACACAAAAAGATACAAAATAAAGCATGTGCTTTCATTTAAAGCACAAAATGCAAGAATTTTCTAAACACACATATGCACATGCATTTTCTATTGATACTATTGATATTGATATTGATATTGATATTGATATTGATATTGATCTATGGTAGATGCCCCCAAATAATGTGATAGGGCATTAGGTCTGCCACTTGTTCTTTGGATGGTCAGAGTGGAGAAGAGTTCCTTGTCCCATTTTTACAACTCTTAGGAATGTTTAAAACTTCTTCAAAACTGTAAAAATTAACCTAAATTTATTTCACTTGGCATAATGCTCCCCAGTTCCATGCATGCTGTCGCGAAGGGTAGGAGCTCCTTTCCTTCTGCTGTGTAGTATTCCATTGTGTAAATGTACCACAGTTTTTTTGATCCACTCATTTACTGATGGGCACTTAGGCTGTTTACAGCACATAAGCTGGGCCATGAACAGCAAATACCATATGATCTCACCTATAAGTGGAACCTAATCAACAAAACAAGCAAGCAAAATATAACCAGAGACATTGAAATAAAGAACCAACTGACAGTAACCAGAGGAAAGAGGGGAGGAGGAGAATGGGGAAAAGAAGGGGAAGGGTCATCAAGGAATATGTACTAAGAACCCATTGACAAAGCCAAGGAGGATAGGATTGAGGGTGGGAGGTGGGGGTGGGTGGGACAGGGGAAGGTGGTGGCAGAAAAATGGACACATCTGTGCTTGAACAACAATAAAAAAATTTTTAATTAGAAATAAATAAAAACTAGGAGATCTAAAATATTTTAACCTACATTTAAATATCTATTTTATTCAAAAAATCAAACACAAGATGTCATTTTTTTATTTATTTAAAAATCTTACTCTAACACATTAATTTAAATAAAATGTGTATATTTCTTACTAAATGCATCTAAATACTTTTATATCATTACACTTAGATGTATAACATTTAGAGTGCACTAAAGATACTGGATTTTAATATTCCCATCTAAAATAAGATTTTTTAAACTTCACAATACCACTCTATCATGTAACTTTCAAAAATAATGAAATGAAATGACGAGATTTTATATTACCATGAAAGAAGTTGGAGTATCACAAAGGTTCACGAATGCCCAAGCTCCACTGTGTTCATTATGAATCAACTACAGGATGGAGACAATACAGTTTGCAGTGCCTCAGCTCCTGGAAAGAAACTTGTATCTCTCAGATCGAAGTACACAAAGGTAGATTTGGAGCCAAGAGATCTTCTTCATAAGTGGTATAATTGGAATCCATAATTTAGAGTTTCCCAGTGGACACAATTGTTCAATTGTCTCCAATAAAGAAGTTCAGTAGGCAGATGGTTATATTGGTCCAGGGTTGCAAGTTTCATAGGCAGGTGCAATACAAAACAGAGGGCAAGGGAACTGAAATTTCTGATGAGAGAGAAATTTAAACTCTTTGCTGGATAGGTTAGGTCCTAGATAGGTTTTTTTCTTTAATGGAGAGAAGCCAGGTGGGGAATAATAGATGGAGGGAAAAAGTGTAAGGACAAGAGCAGAAATACTGGGAATGAGGTATTTAGGGAGGAAGGAAATTTTGTGGTTGTGTGTGCAAAATAGGATTATGGTTGTTAGTTGCTTGAAGATAGAGAAAGATTAATGAAAGGCCTTGTGTGTAAGATAGTGAGGGGGGTTGGAGGTAAAAATTATTATATAAAGGATGTCAAGAAACTGTCAGTTAGGGAGTTGGAGGGATTTTCCAGATATATATTTTAAATATTGAGAATGACAGGAGTTAGTGGTAGAAGGATTACTGTAATCCAGGTGTCAGAGTTCTTAATCAATTCTGGGGATTAACCAGAATACGTGGTTGAAGAGACTTTTGGATTTTAAATAGCAACCCTTCAGAGGAGGTACGGGGTGCAGAGGAAGGTATGGGGGGTAAACGGTGATGGATGGAGACCTGACGTGGGATGAAAGGAAAGGGAAAAATATAGCAAGACTTCAGTTCCAGGTTCTTCCACTTACTAGCTGAGCTTGAACAAATTACTTACTTCCTAGGTACCTTTTCCCTCATCCATAAAATGTCATTAATATACATTTGTAGGGGTTTTGTAATGATTACAGAGACATTTTAAGAACCTTGCAACTGTGTAGGAATAGAGAAACCTGAGTTTCTCTTCTATGCCCTGTAATTTCTCCTTACACACCTGAGCTCATTTCTTTCTTGCGATGCTTTGACAAGTGCACCAAGCAGTTATCAACACACTCTACTAACATTCTGCTTTCCACCTATCCCCATAGAGTAGCAAGCTCATTGGACACATCTGCTTTCTAAATTAGGGCAGGCACCTATCTTACCAAGTATTTTACCTAATGTATCAGATGGGTCTGCACTTTCCAGCCTCCAGCCTCTGTTCTCTCTTCCCATTGATCAATCTTAAACCAATATACCTATATATTTTAGATGTTTTTATGGCACATTCTGCTCCTGGATGCAGTTATGGTTAGGATATTTAATGCTCCCGCTAGCATTTAATGTTCTGAGCATCACAGAAAGTGCTGGAAGAGAGAAAAGAGAAAAGAAAGAGCAAACCTGAGCAAAAAACAGAGAGGTGACACAATGGGCTTAAATTCTGGGCAGCGATCAAGATACCAGGAGAGTAATTACTAGCCTCGAGTTCCTCTTGGAGATTGAGGACAAATGAACTCCTTGGGTGTTGAAACTGGGTGGGGCTTTAGATGTTGTTTGTTTTGATGGCTGAGATGTTTCATTTACCAGAATTCTGTACTTGTTCTGTACTGGTTCTATTTCCTTTCTGTGTCCTTCACTTTTGAACTTCAAAGTTGGGGCACCTGCAGCACCTCTGAGCCCTACCCAAGTTTGGATGCCCAAGCCCTTTTGACAAAAGTACAAGATTGACAGAAAAGAGGGTGAAACTGACCTTGACCAGATAATACCTAGAATTGAGCTTTATCAGAAATAATTTACTGCTTGAAAGGAAACTGAAAGTCTGTTCCAGAATTATGCTTTTCAGCAAAGTTTCCTGATTCCACCATAAAATATAAAAATTGATTCCTTAACTCTTCAAAAATAAAAGTATTATTATCGTCCCTATCATATAATCATCATCACCTCCACCCACTGTTTTCATGGCCATCATAATCACCATTCTCTTTCTGCCTCCCCCTTTCATCATTAAATAGTTTTGAGTGTTTACAGTCTATAGGACATCGTTCTAGACGGTGCACTTGCATAAGCACATAGGTGCAGTCTGAGGCAGAACTCTTTCTTTAGTTCCCCTAGGACATACTGCTAATAAGAAACATTGGTAAACAGTCTTTTTTATGTTAAAGCCTTGTGTGCACAAGAAGTGTTGACAGCAGATTTCCCCATCCAATCTCGGGGCAGACACAATGTTCTATGGGGTCAGGTAACATTTCTGCATTAGTTTCAGAAGCCAGGCAACATATCTACCAGTTGCATTAGTTTTGGGGTCACTGGAGTCACTATTAAACAGAGCTCTCCCAAGCCCTGGCCAGTGTGGCTCAGCTGGTTGGAATGTCATCCCAGAAACCAAAAGGTTACAGGTTCCTCCCCAGTCAGGACTCATGCCCGGATTGTAAAATTCAGTCCCCAGTCAGGGCACGTGTGAGAGGCAGTCGATCGATGTTTTTCTCCCTCTCTCTCTTCTCTCTAAAATCAATAAACATGTCCTCAGGTGAGGATTTTTAAAAATAATTAAGGGAGGGAGGGAGGGAGGAAGGAAGGGGAAGGAAGGAAGAAGAAAAGAAAGAACAAAAGACAGAATCTCTCAATCCCACCAAAGCTATGATCAGGAGGAAGGGAGGAAAGGAAGGAGGAAAGGGAGGAGAGAGGGAAGAAGGGAGAGAGGGAGGGAGGGAAAGGATCTGATTTAATGTGTGTTCAGGAAAATAAAAGGCTGCATTCAAATGTGAAAATTGACTAGCTTTCAAATTATGAATAAAAAGACCCATAATTTACCGAACCACAAATTCCTTAGAACATGAGTATACTACCTCTTTAGAAGAATAAACATTAAATGTGCAAACACACATCACAATTTGTGTGGCTTTGTTCAAAGAATATTTAAAGCTATTTACACTATTAATGCTAATTTAGCTTTCTTTACATTTAACCTAAGTAGCCAAAACCTGACTCTGTCACTTCCCTCTGTCTGGCTTCTACTCAAAGAAATAGGGCAAGTCTCATCCCTCAACTCTTCTCAGTCAATTATTGTGACTCTTATAAATCTGTTCTCAGAGATGAACAACACAGGTTCCTCCTACTCTTCCTTGACTGATAGGCCTTGGTTCCCTCGTCCACTTTTCTCTGAAGCATTGCATTTTGTCCACATCTCAGACAACACTCCTGATAACAGCACTCATGCATAGTGGACTGGTATCTCAAACGCAGATATTATACTGCTAGTATTAATCCAAGGATGGTACTATTCTTTGCTTCTTTTTGAAATTTTCAGCTGGAGATGTAATTTCGCATTTGCTTTGAAAATTGTCACCCCACCCACTCAAAGTTCTTTGCCTGATGAGTCTGCCAGTGGCTATCTCTCAGCAGTTTTCGGCTGCCTCCTGCTGTTCAAAGATGCACTGCAGTATATTTAGAGTAAGGGGTTAGATCATAGAGTTTGCAGTTATTCTCTGCAACTAAAGTATTATTGTGTCTGTTTAAACTTTCACAAAGGAAATGCTTTCCAGCTGCTCTTCTTTGCCTGAATTAATTACCTTTGCTAAGGATGTGTAATCTCAGAAGCTCATTCTTAAGGTATGTAGGATTATTCTCTGCAGCGTTGTTACATCTCATATGCTAGGTCAGAATTTTATTTTTGGGGGCTGTCACAAGATTTAGAAAATAAAATAGATGCATAGTATGATTTGGGGATAAAAGACAATAAGAATCAAGCAAAAATCTTTGTCTATTAACTGAATTACAAGGCAATAATATATAAACCAGAAAGATGACAATATCAGACCAATGTCTCACCACAACTTTTTAACTATATAAAAAATAAACAGCTAATGTGTATTTACTGCTTTTTATGTGCCAGAGAATATTTTAAGTGCATTTATGTCTATCATCTCATTTTATTATTGGAATAACCCTATGGGATGAGTATTATTATCTGCAATTTTTAAGTGAGGAAATGGAAGCCCAGAGAACTTGAAAATGTGCCCTGTGTCACGCAGCTAGTGAGGGACAGAATTAAAATTTGAACCAAGCTATATTAAACCCATACCACTATCATCTCCTGGTTCCCACTAGTTCTAATCAAAGGCACCCTGGGTGAAAAACCCACTGATAGGAATCATGGGAAATATGTGAAAACGGACTTCAAAGATAGCTAATAGGAGTGTCAGCTGGAACAAGCTTTCCAAAAGTATTTGGCACTCTCTATCGGCAAATGTTGAAGTGTACATATTCAGCAAGGTTAACTAAGGCAATGTAAATATTAGCAAAAAAGGAAAATTACCCACTGTTCAACATAAGAGATTTGGTATATAAATGATGGCATGTTATATAGTGAGATTATTGTAAAGTCATTAAGAATTATGATTTAGAAGGATCAAGGTGGTGGAGGAGTGAATGAAAGTCACACTGACCTCCTCCCAGGACCAATCTGGAATTACAACTAAACTGGGGAGAAATCACCTGGAATAAACAACTAAACAATAGTGAGAGAGAAGTTTTATAACCTCAGACAGACAGAAGAATCAGTTTCAGCACAACCTGGCTGGTAAGGAGAGCGGCAGAGACACGAGAAGGCTGGCTGGGCGCCCTAAGGCAGCAGCACCAGAGGGATATTTAAGTGGCCAGTTGGATCCCCTTCAGAAGAGTGGGGTCTAAACCATAACTGGGGACCCCCAGCCTACAGCACCAGAGCCCAAAAAGTTCACAGATAACAGCCAGCTGCGAAAAGCAACAGAGCTGCTCTCTGCCAGGGAGGGGCGATTGGAGACAGAAAGAGCAGTTTAAAGGGCAAACACATAAAATTTTATTTGCAGCCACTTAGCCTGGGCTCTGGCAAAGGTGAGGCAGAGTGGGCTAGAGATGCCTGAGGAGACAATGGGGACGGAGTCTTTGGAGAGAGAACTGAGAGAGTAGCCTCCGGGAACCCAGTGCTGAATCACCCCCCATAAGGGAGCAGCCATTAAGCTCACACAGACCACTCCCCTCCAAGCAGCAGCAGCCTGAGGGGAAACATTAGCCCCAACCCCAGGAGGGATTCTGCCCCGCCATATGGTGTTTAAGCCTGACTGCTGAGTGCAGAGTGACTAGATCAACAATTGAAGGAGACAGCCGCAGTTAGTAGATCATTGAAGTCTTAAACAGGCAGTCTAAGGTCAGACGGAGTCAATATGTGACATCACAAGAGGTGGATCCACAAAGAAAAAACAACGGTAAATACTAGAGGCTACCGAGACAAAAATCCACTGTGGTCTTCTCCATGATTTGCGGTACTTTCTTTGCTACATGGCTTTTTAACATTCTTTCATGTCCATCAAGTCAGTATGCATAAAGTCTCTAGATTTTATACTATAGTTTATTTCTCTCCTTTCTTAAAATAGTCTTAATCTCTTTACAGCCTTATTAATACTGGTATACTTGCTGTTGATAGTGGGATTGCAGGGGGGAGTTATTTTTGTGGTCATGTGTTTGTTTCCTGGGCTTTGAGGTTTTGCTCTGGCAGTCATATAATGGGAAGACAAAGAAACAACCCCCAACTGAAGGAAAGGAAGAATCCTCAAAAAAATACTAAGTGAAATAGAGGCAAGTAAACTATCAGATATTGAGTTCAAAACGACAGTTATAAGGAAACTCAATGAACACAGTGAGCTCAGTGAATTACAAAAAACTACAGGGAAACTATGAGAAACTTACTGCAAACTATATCAGAATGAAAAAGGACATCGAAACTATCAACAAGAACCAAGAGGAAATGAAGAATACAATTTCTGAATTGAAGAACACACTAGAAGGAATCAAAAGCAGCCTGGTAGAAGCAGAGGATTGAATCAGCGAGCTGGAGGACATGGTAGAAAGAAACTCCCAGAAAGAGGAAAAAAAGAAAAAAGGCTCCAAAAGAAGAGAAATGCAGGAGAAATGTAATAATATCCATATAATAGGAATATCAGAAGGAGAAGAAGAGGATGAAGAGATAGAAAACCTGTTTGAAAAATCAATGATGGAAAAATTCCCTAATTTGAGGAGAGAAAAAGTCACACAAGTCCAGGATGCACAGAAGGTAACAATCAAGGGGAACCCAAAGAGACTCACTCCAAGGCAGATAATAATTAAAATGGCAGATATCAAGGACAAAGGGAGAATCTTAAAGGTAGCTAGGGAGGAACAGAAAGTAACATACAAAGGAGCCCTGATAAGGCTAGAAGATGACTTCTCCACAGAAACACTACAAGCCAAAAGGGAATGGCAAGAAATATCCTGAGTAATGAAAAGCAAAGGCCTGCAACAAAGACTACTCTACCCAACAAGGCTCTCAATTAAAATGGAAGGAGAAATAAGGTGTTTCCCAGAATAAAGAAGGTTAAAAGAATACACTTCTATCAAACCAGTATTGGAAGATATGCTAAAAGGACTGCTTTAAGAAGATGAAGAAAAAGAGTGAGAGACAGAAGAACAAAAGTACAAAGGGAAAAATGAATAAGTACCTATCAATAATAACCTTAAATGTTAATGGATTAAATGCTCCAATTAAAAGACATACAGTAGCTGGATGGATAAGAAAACATGACCTGCACATATGCTGCCTACAAGGGACCCACCTCAGAAAAAAGGCCTACACAGACTGAAGTAAACAGTTGGAAAAAAAATTCCAAACAAATGGACAGGAAAAAAAAGCCGGGTTAGCAACATTTATACCAGACAAAATAGACTTCAAAACAAAGGCCATAAAAAGAGACACAGAAGGATACTTCATAATACTCAAAGGAAGAATCCTTCAAGAAGACATAAACACTGTAAACCTATATGCACACAACATAGGAGCACCCAAATATATAAGGAAAATCCTGCAGGACTTCAAGAAAGATATAGATAACAACACCATTATATTAGGGAATTTTAATACCCCACTGTCAACAATGGATAGATCTTCCAAACACTATGTCAACAAGGATATTTTGGAACTGAACAACGCATTAGAGCAAGTGGACTTAACTGATATATATAGAACCTCTCGTCCCAAAGAAGCAAACTACACATTCTTTTCAAATGCACATGGAATATATTCAAAGATAGACCACATGACAAGACACAAAACAGGCCTCCACAAATTTAAGAAAATTGAAATCATATCATGCTTTTTCTCAGACCACAAGGGTGTAAAACTAGAAACCGATCTCAAGGAAAAAACTCAAAAACATTCAAACTCAAGGAGACTGAATAGCATGCTATTAAAGAATGAATGGGTCAATAATGAGATCAAAGAAGAAATCAAAAAGTTTCTGGAAACAAATGAAAATGAACATACAACAGTCCAAAACCTATGGGACACAGCGAAGGCAGTCCTGAGAGGAAAGTTCATAACAATACAGGCCTACCTAAAAAAGACAGAAACATTTCAAAGAAACAACCTAACCCTGTGCCTACAAGAACTGGAGAAACAACAACAAACAAAACCCAGAGTGAGGAGAAGGAAGGAAATAATCAAGATCAGAGCAGAATTGAATGACATAGAGGCTACAAGAACAAACAAAGGCTCAATAAATCCAGGAGCTGGTTCTTTGAAAAGGTAAACAAAATCAACAAGCCTTCAAGCAGACTCATCAAGAAAAAAAGGAGAGGATGCAAATAAACAAAATCAGAAATAAAAGAGGAGAAATTACAACTGATACCACAGAAATACAAAGGATTGTAAGAAATTACTATGAACAACTATATGTGAAAAATTTGAAAACCATGGTGAAGTGGACAAATTTCTAGAAAAGTATAATCTTCCAAAACTGAATGAAGGAGGAGAAAACTGAATAGACCCATAACAGCTGGTAAAATTGAAGCAGTAATCAAAAAACTCCAGGCACACAAAAGCCCTGGACCAGACAGTTTCACAGGAGAATCTCACAAAACATTTAAGGAAGAGCTAATCCCTGTCCTTCTCAGACTATTCCAAAAAATCCAAGAAAAGGGAGCACTCCCAAACTCTTTTTATGAGGACACCTTCACCCTAATCCCAAAACCAGATACACAACAAAGAAAGAAAACTATGAGGTAATACCACTGATGAATGTAGACACTAAAATCCTCAACAAAATATTGGCAAACTGCATCCAGCAATACATTAAAAAGATCATACACCATGATCAAGTGGGATTCATCCCACAGGTGCAGGGAGCGTACCATATTCACAAATCAATAAATGTAATACATCACATAAAAAAAAAAGAAAGACAAAAATCACATGATCTTATCAGTAGAAGCAGAGAAAGCATATCATATGGTACAGCACCTATTTATGATAAAACACACTCAGCAAAGTGGGAATAAAGGGGGCATACCTCAGCACAGTAAAGGCTATGTACAAGAAACCCACATCCAACATTATACTGAATGAGCAAAAACCAGAAGCTTTCCCATAAGATTGGGAACAAGACAAGGATGTCCACTTTCACCACTTCTATTCAATATAGTATTAGAGGTCCTAGCCACAGCCATCAGAGAAGAAAAAGAAATAAAAGATATCAAAATTTGAAAGGAGGAAGTCAAACTGTCATTGTTTGCACATAACATGGTAGCGTACATAGAAAACCCTAAAGACTATACCAAAAAACTGCTTGAACTAATTAAGTGAATTTGGCAAAGCAGCGGAATACAAAGTCAATATTCAGAAATCAAAAGCATTTTTGTACACCAACAATGAAATATCAGAATCAGAAATCAGGGAGAAAATCCCATTTACTATAGCAACAAGAAAAGTAAAGTACCTAGGAATAAACTTAACCAAGAAGATTAAAGAACTGTACTCAGAAAACTAAACAATGCTGAAGAAAGAAATTAAGGAAGGTACAAATAAATGGAAGCATATTCTATGTTCATGGATTGGAAGAATTAACATCATCAAAATGTCCATACTACCGAAAGCAATTTATAGATTCAATGAGATTCCTATTAACATACTAATGACATATTTCACAGAGATAGAACAAACATTTCAAAAATTTATATGGAATCATAAATGACCCCAAATAGCAGCAGCAATTTTGAGAAAGAAGAACAAAGTAGGAGGGATCACAATACCTGACATCAAACTATATTATAAGGCCACTGTAATTAAAACAGTCTGGTACTGGTATAAGAACAGACACATAGATCAATGGAACAGAATAGCGAGCCCAGAAATAAACCCATGTCTCTACAGTCAATTAATATTCAAAAAAGGGGACAGAAGCATAAAATGGAGTAAAAATCACCTCTTCAACAAATGGCATTGGGACATCTGGAAAGCTACATGCAAAAAAAAATGAAATTTGACCACCAACTTACACTACACACAAAAATAAACTCAAGATAAATAAAAGATTTAATTATAAGTCATGATACCATAAAAGTCCTAGAGGAGAACATAGGCAAAAAAATCTCAGATATTCCACACAGCAGTATTTTCACCAATATGTCCCCTAGAGCAAGGGACATAGAGGAAAGAATAAACAAATAGGGATTCATCAAAATAAGAAGGTTCTGCACAGCTAAAGAAAACATCAACAATATGAAAAGGGAACCACCCCTGTGGGAAAATATATTTGCCAATGATACCTTAGACAAGGGTTTGATCTCCAAAATATATAAAGAGTTCACATGACTCCACTCCAGGACAAGAAACAATCCAAGTAAAAAATGGGCAAAGCACCTGAACAGATGCTTCTCCAAGGAAGACACACACAGGGCCCAGAGACATAGGAAAGGATGCTCAGCATCACTAGCCATCAGAGAGATGCAAATCAAAACCAAAATGAGATACCACTTCACACCAGTCAGAATGACCATTATAAACAACTCAACAAACAACAAGTACTGGTGAGGATGTGGAGAAAAAGGAACCCTAGCGCACTATTGGTGGGAATGCAGACTGGTGCAGCCACTGTGCAAAACAGCATGGAATTTCCTCAAAAAACTAAAAATGGAACTGCCCTTTGACCTAGCAATTCCACTCCTGGGATTATACCCTAAGAATCCTGGAACACCAATTCAAAAGAACCTATGGGCCCCAATGTTCAGAGCAGCACTATTTACAATAGCCAATTTCTGGAAGCAACCTATGCCCATCAGTAATGAGTGGATTAAAAAACTATGGTACATTTACACAATGGAATACTACACAGTAGAAAGAATAAAGGAACTCCTACCCTTTGCAACAGCATGGATGGAACTGGAGAGCATTATGCTAAGTGAAATAAGCCAGGCAGTGAAAGACAGATACCATATGATCTCACCTATAAATGGAACCTAATCAACAAAATAAACAAGCAAGCAAATATAACCAGCAACATTGAAATAAAAAACAAACTGACAGTAACCAGAGGGGAGGAGTGAGGGTGATGACAGAGGAAAAGGAGGAGAACAATCATCAAGGAACATGCATAAAGGACCCATGGACAAAGTCAAATGGGGGAAGGATGAGGGTGGGGTGGGGGATGGGTGAGCTGGGGAAAATGGTGGCAGGAAAATGTTGACCAAAAAAAATGGACAGGTGGAGGCTAAGAATAGATAGGAAGTTGAGAAGCCAAAGAAATGACATATACAACCCATGAACATGAACTAAAAGGTGTAGGGATGATGGGATGGGGTACGGGGCAGAGAAGATAAAGGGGAAAAAAAACAGGACAACTGTAATAGCATAATCAATAAAATATACCCCTAAAATAAACAAATAAATAAAATTAAAATTACTTTAAAAAATAAAGTGAATATGCTATGAAAAAAAAGAATTATTATTTAGATGTCTATTGATATAAAAAGTGTACATACCATTTACTGAAGATACATGTGCATTACAAAACAGAATCTAGAATATATTAATTATAAACATGTAAACATACTTTTACATATATACACACTCATTTTTAAAATTTCAGAATGATATAGACTAAAATGATATCAAAATATCTCCCTATGGTTATATCAACAGTTGTTTCATCATTAGAATCACCTGTAGTTTTTTACTTTTCTACTTGACATGTATTTTTATTAAGGAAATAATAAAAGTCTTAATTCCTATATTTAATGATAGTTTAAAAAATAATGACTAATAACATGTGTACTACCTCTTAAATGAGAAGTGTCCAAAACAGGATAATGTGATTTATCTTTGTAAAAATCTGAATAGCTTATATTAATATTATATTATATATAAGAATGTACAATAAATCCACCATTATCTCTGAGTAGCAGGATTAAGGGTGAATTTTATTTTTCTTCATTTTACTTGTCTGTATTTTTAATTTTATCCTGCTATATAATTAACATAATTATTTAAAATGTCTATTATTAATGATAAATATTAGTGAGTTATATGAAAATAGAGTTCAAAAACTACATAAACACCGCACAAAAAAACTACCAATGTTTAAAATGGGTTAAACAACTATAAATTGTTAATTGTCTCCTAGCACTTAGAGACTCACCCACTATGATGTCCAAGGAAGAAGATTAAAATTATAGAATTAACACAACTTGAAATAAGGCAGATTTTAACAGCAGCCCTGAAATGTCCTTAATGCACAACACACAAGGAAAACCATCAATTGGTTTCTTTCTGAGACAGTTTCTAAAATGGCAAATATGCAGCATTATAGCTTTGTTCTCATGTGAAAGAGATTTATTCCATAATAGCCTTAATATTTACTAAATGCAGCTTCTTTGATATTTTTATGACATAAAAATTAATTTTCAATCAAATATATGAAAATTCCATAGTGTACATTTGTGTCATGACAATTCCATGTCACACATGTAAGAAACTCATCAAAATAAGGAGTTTCTTATTTTAAAATACTGACTTTAATTTAATCCCAGCATAGCTCATTATATTTTTTCCAAAAGTTCTACACTACATTGATGAATAGAAGGCAGAAACAAGAAAAAGAAGATCTAAATGTAGGCTGAACAAAACTTGTAAAAGGGGAACAATTTACTGTCAGAGAGTAAGAAAGAATAGACTTTGAGGTTAAATAACAAACAAGAAACACTAATACGGAATCAATAGTTTTGACAAGTTAAGGCAATTACTCTAGAAAAAAAGAGAAATCCCATAATAAAAAATACTTAACAATAATAATTAGAAATTTGGCTACTTGAGTCTCATTTTGTTCTAATAAAATATGTAGCCGAACTGTCTACTTTAAGAATGAGAAACATAATAGCAAACAATGAAAACATTGAAAATGCAGAGTAAAAGGCAATTCTAAGAGAATAGACTTCTAATTTTCTCCAGGCTAGAAGGTCCAATCAATACTCTCTCCAATCATTTGGTTAAATGATTAAAGAGTTACTGTAAATATGCACAGATACTAAAAGCTTCACTTGCCTATGATCGCTGTGCAGCCTTGCCAGAAAGCAGACCATTTCCAAAAATAATAAGTAAATGGGACCAACAGAGACTGGACTGAGCAAAATTTTGTTGCCTTATACACAAAGAGAAATGCTTTGGTAATATGTGTTTTCAAGGCAAAGCTATCATTTCCCCCAAAACAAGCAATGTTATGTATGGTTCAGTCCAGGGACGCAAGTCACATAGAACACAACAGTGCCTCTGGAGAAAAATGGTGACCTGATACTGGGCAATATAAAGGAAAAGCTGATAAAAACATCCACTGGCACAAAATAAATGCCACAAAAGGAAATACTCAAGTTTAATGTCCTTGACTACAAAGGAGTGAACTTTTTATGGACCAAGTTAAATATCTCAAAAAAAAACTTTGTTTAAATACACAAGAGAATGGTTTTTGTGTGAAAAGTCGTATTGTATTTTTTTGTCATATAGGTCTGGCACAAATAGCACCTCTTTTTATTACAAAATCATAAGCATGTAATTCTGTAACATAACAATATCATACTCAAGCACACCATATGACATTTTAGGTAAAATATTCAAATTAAAACTAAATTATTAAACCCATATTCTTACCCTACCAACCACACTCAAGCAGAAGTTGCTTCTGCCGGATCCTGTATAATTTAACTGATTATCTTTCATTAGCTAGTTTCGGCATGGAAATGTAACTAACTACATTAAGAGGCAATCACAGGGTCAGTTCAGACAGAGGATCTATTCTATCCTTTGGTAGTCAGCCATACCATGACGGTTGAAGGGCACCAAGCCCCCCTAAAGTTTCTCTTCAATATGTCCACCATTAGAGTTGCTCCATAGGATGAAGTCATTTCGCTGTCAAATTAAATGTCCTTATTAAATGCAACTGGGAGACAGCTGAGGCATTTATCAGGTAAGGTTGCATTTAGCTGCAAGTGCTCACCTGAGAGGAATTTACTTATTTCATGCCACAGGTCTCGGAGGTATGAGCTTACATGTCATTGAGGACTCGGGTCCTTCTGTATTTTTGCTTTGCCTTTCTTGGCATCTGACTTTCCTGCTCCAGTTCACAGGATGACCACTGCAAGTTCTATCTAGTGTTAAAAAGCTGAAAAACAACAACAAAAAGCCTTGTAACTCCAAAAACCAAACTTTGAAAAGGTCCATCTCACTTTAGCTGGTGTGGCTCAATGGATTGTGTGCTGGCCTGTGAACTGAAAGGTTGCTGGTTTAATTCCCAGTCAGGGCATATTCCTGAGTTGCATGAGAGGAAAAAACTGAGCGATTTTTGTCTTGCACATTGGTGCTTGCCTTCCTCCCTTCCCTTCTCTTTAAAAATAAACTTTAAAAAAAAATTTTTTTAAAGGCCCCTCTCCCATTCTTCCCTGACAAGAGTAAGACTAAATTCTGATGCGTATGATTACTGCCTATATTAGTTTCAGTTGCAGACCTAGAATAAATGTTCCCTTTGGGTTAGCGATGACATCATAAATAAGAAATTTAGGAGTTCATTTATCAATGCCTCACCTTTCAAGATTCTTTAATTTGGAAATGGGGACAGACCTCTAGGTTAATGCCAAATGGCTCACAGCCAAAGGCAAAATGCTCACATCTCTTACCAACTAGGAAAGGACCAACAGGGTGGGCCTGGCATGCTGGCCTGCTTTCTATGTAGACTAATAATAACAGCATATCAGGTCCTGTGTTAAGACTTTATACTTGCAGCATGAAATCTAAGCAATATCACTATGTGTCAGGTACTTCTGTTAGCCCCATTTTAAACCCGGAGAGCCTAAGGATTAGCTTTAAGTAACTTGTCAAATACTTTGGGAGGTGAACACACAATGCAAAAACAGATGATGTATTATAGAACCGTACACTTAAAACTTACATAATCTTATTAGCCAGTGCCACCCCAATGCATTTTTAAAATCTTTTTAAAAATAATAATAATGCAAAAAAATCACACAACCAGAAGGAGACAGAGCTAGATTTATACCTAGATTATGTACATTGAGTAGGAGGCTGAGACTCAAATGTTCGTCGTCCCTTTCTCAGATGGACTGTGGCTATAGGCCAAAGGCTTTAATAAAACATCTGTTTCCCTTTCAGAAGCTGAGGATGCTTTAAGCTGAACTGGAAGGAAATGGACAATAAATTGCAAATTCAACACAGACCCTTAGATAACAAAAACCATTAGTCTGTATAATACCTTTCTATGGGCCCAGGGATCCTGAGCACAGAGCTTTAAAAGATTTTTTTTAAATGTTACTCGCTAAAGCTTTTGTATGAACTATTATATCTCCCCTCAGATTTACTCTAAGCCAATATAAATCACCACCATCCAGTTAGCTTAGATATTGCAATCACTTCACAATTTCTCTACTGCTACAGGAAAGCCCCTGTTTGATCACCACACCAAAAGGATGAATGCCACTGACACTAAATTTCATTTTCCGTTTTAAACAAGTACATACCCATAACATGGTAAATGGAAGAAGTAATAGTAAAAGAATGTGCATAGTGAAAGTTATTAAAGCCATGTCACCACAAACCAAGGTTAAGAGAACATAGTAATACAATCAAACCTATCCTCATAAAGATAAAAAAGATGCTTTATTGAGTTCAAACAACATACTGGTGCATGAAAGCCATACAGGGAACATAAGAGAACAGGACTGTTGATACTCCCTGAAGTCAGCAAACACTTGACATGAAGTCTCACAGGTGGTAATGTCATGTTATTTTTGAAAAGTAATAGACATGCCTAATAATTTTAAACGTTAAAGAAGGACAAGGTTATTCTTCTGTGTTTGTTTTGTTTTGTTTATAAGCAGATGACTTACCTTTCTGTGACGTCATGGCTTGGGAAAACTGGGACTTGAAGGTTTTTCTTGTGTCGGCTTCCTTTTGGCTTTTTGGCAAATTTCACCTATTAAGATAAAATTTACATGTCATAAAATTGGTCACTTTATAGTGAACAATTCAGTGGCATTTAGTGCACTCACAATGCATGCAACACCACCTCTATCTAGTTTCAAAACATCTTCAGCTCTGGCCAGTGCAACCCAGTTAGTTGGCACATTGTCCCATAAACTGAAAGGTTGCAGGTTCAGTGCCTGGTCAGGGCACATACAGGAGGCAATCAATAGATATTTTTCTCTCGCATCGATGTTTCTCTCTCTCTCTCACCACACACACTTCCTTCCTCTCTCTCTAAAAACAAGCAATGAAAAAATGTCCTCACTTGAGGATAAAAAACAAACAAACAAACAAAACATCTTCACGACCCAAAATAAAACCCTGTACGAATTCAGCAGTTATTCCCCACTACAAGCTCCACCCTCCTCCCACCCGCAGCCTTTGCAACCACCAATCTGCTTTCTGTTTCAATAAAGAACTCATGAAATGTTTGTTGGATAAGTTTACCCAGCTGTTCTAAATATTTTTACAACTCTTTATTACACAATCACTAAATAAAATGGACAGGCTTACTAAATCAGGGAGATGGTACAATTAGATGCAACTTTTTTCCTTTTAGCATTTTTACCCACAAAATATACCCAGAGTGTCATATACTCTGGGTGTAAGTAACTGCTCATGCATAGTGAGAAAGGTGGAAAAAGGCTGGCCACATCATAAAAGTTCAAAGATGAGTTTCTGTCCTTCCATGTTGATACCAGTGGCCCCAATTTTTGTTTGGCAGATTCTAACAAGGCCACTTTGTGGGTTCTTGAATAGTATTCCTGTACTTCACTGTGCTAATGTCAAACTATCCACCAAAACAACTGGAAACTAAATTGTTAACTGTAATAGTCTTATACAGAAACTATCAAAATAAAAGCTGCTAGTTTTTAGGCTCAATTCTCCCCAAAGGGTATAGTAGTTACAATATAAAACTTTCCTTTGTTGCCATCCCCATGTACAGATCATACTGTCATACCAGTTAAGTTCGTTTGAGGGAAATAAAAAAGAACTTGACTAAAAGATATTTAATCCTTAGGCGGGAGCTTATGCTCTACGGACTGAGAGCACAGCCTGGTGGAAAGCACTTGAAAGGATACCAGGGAATAATCCCAAATACTTAAATGGTGCCCACTCTGCTCCTAGCACTGCTCTAAACATTATTTATTTGTTTCTTTATTGTAAATTTAATTAATTAATTTAATGAGCATACACGTGTCCATTTAATTTTCACAACAATCATTCATGAGAACTGCCATTGTTAGCATCCCCACTTTACAGAGAATAAGAGTGAGACACAGAGAGGTTATATAACTGATCCGAAGTCACACACTCTTCCAGGAGTTGGTCCAGGCCACTTGGCTCTGAGGTCTACGCTATTAACCTCAAGGCCATTCAGATGCTCTGCCCCACTAACAACTTAAAGAAGCCTGCTATTTAGTGCTGAACTACTAAGAGCATAATTGATTATATCTTACATAAGTAAAAACAGAGAGAGTCCCATTTTATTCAGTACCTTGAACTATATGAAAATTATCACGAGGAACGTTTTCGTGAAACGCAATAGAGACAGTCTTCCAAAGTACACGGCGCAGGAAGTTAGCTGAGCCGTGGGTGGGTCCTAATTTTAAAATAAGTTAGAAAAAGTATGTTTTCACCCATAAACAAAGACCACTGAATAATAAATTTGCTCAGCACCCACCAAAAAAAAATGACTTACAGAAGCATTCAGTTTTAAAGTAAATCTGAATTCTACACAGGAAGTACTGTGAGATAATAGGAATACACACACACACACACACACACACACACACACACACACACATTGCTTTCTGCCCCAGTTTCTGGCACAGAGCTTTTAAAACCCTTAAAATTTCCTAAGTGGCAAGTTGTGAACTACTAAGCGGTAAGAGCACTAGGAGCATCTTTTATTCTAATGAGATGACTGTGGGTGGGCTCTTGGGTTGCTTCTGGATGGGGGCTGGCCCCCAGAAAGACTAAGCCGTAATTAAAAGCGTGGGATTTTTAGCTCCCCACCCCGACTTCTCCAAAGAGGAGAGAGGGGCTAGAAATGGAGTTAAAAACTGGTCATGCCTATGTGAAGAAGCCTCCATAAAAATCTCCACAGCATGTGTTTTGGGGTGCTTGCAGGTTCATGAACACATCCACACTAGGAGGGTGATACACCCCAACTCCACAAAGCTCCTCTAAGGCCACATTCTGCATATCTCGTCATCTGGTTGTTCACCCGTATCCTTTATCATAACCCATAATAAACTAGTAAACATGTTTCCCTGAGTTCCAGGAGCCACACCAGCAAAGTAATCAAACTCAAGGAAGGTGGCATGGCAACCTCCAATTTATAGCAAATCGGTCAGAAGCACAGGTGACAACCTGGGCTTGTGACTGGTGTCTGAAGTGGAGACAGTCTTATGGTAATGAGCCCTTAACCTGTGGAATTTGACTCTGTCTCCAGGTAGATAGTGTCAGGGTTGAGTTAAATTGTAGGGCACCAGCTGCTATAACAGAATTGCTTGCTGTGGGAAAACCCCACGTGCATCTGGTGTCAGAAGTGCTGTGAGTGTGGTAGTTGTGTGAGATAAAGGTGACACACAGGACAGAAAGACACAGGAGGAGAAAACTGAGTTTTTCCCTAGTCAGGAGGGAAAGATTGGGTGCTTTTCCTAATACAAGTATATATTTGGTTCCTGAACTTTCCATATCCTCTAATTTCCACTCTGTCCTTCTTTGCTCTAACTTGGCCATAAGATTCTAAATATTCTACCATACACACATCCTTGCTTCAGCCAGTTTTGAAAGCTTTTGAGTAAATCACAGGAAAAAGCAAAAGTTGACAGCAGCAATTTACAAACAATTCTGTCTGGCCACATAGCAGTTATAGTAGGTTTTTGTTGTTGTTGTTGTTTTGTTTATTGCTAGATAGAAGAATCTAAGAAAAGACTGGGAAGATTGTTAAATACTCAAGCATTTGATAAATTCAGCTGAAAAGGAAATAGTCACATTATTTTAAGGATATCCCAGGCATGTATTTTCATGTTCCAATTGATTATTTGAGCATCACATCATCTAGATCCCCAAGATCACCACCAATATCCAAAATTCTTTTCCTCCCTTTTCCAGTACTCTTCTTCATGTTCCCTATGTTCTAGACCAACCCCATCCAAAGAATTTCCAGTGGTGAAGCTACTGTATTGTATCTGTCCCCACACAACACAGTAGCTGTTAGCCACTTGTGCCTACTGATTACTTGAAATATTGCTGGTTAAACTGAGGATCTAAATTTTGAGTTTTATGTAATTAATTGAAACTTAAACAGCCATATGTGGCTAGAAGCCACCATATGGGTCAGAGTAGCTCTAGACAAAGAGATCCACTTGTTCTTTCCCAGCCTTTACTCACTTAGTCCATAAATATTTTCTGCCCATCTTCTCTGAGTTAGGCATTACACTAGGTTCTGTGCGTAAATGGAGAACAAGACACTTCTGCCTTTATGAATGCTGAAAGAGACAACTACTCAGTGACACAAGTAAACTCTTAAGTCACAGAGTTTACATCTTACTCTGTTTACACAGAGTTTACAGATTCCAAGTCACAGTACTATATCTTATCCATTCTAAGATGTTCAGCTTTTTCAAATGTTAACATTTTTAAAATAACACATTTGCTTTACATCAATGGTATCTATAATCACTGCCAGCCAGGCCGGGCGTGGCAAACGGGCATCACCCACACATCCAGGAATTCAGTCATTATTCCTAGTGGCATGATCAGAGAACATGTAATCCCTTGACATTTCAGCCAACAAGTTATATAAGGATGACTTTAAGAAATAATATGAGTCCTTGTCATTATCCGAAAATATTCAGTTAACACCTTTTGGTAAGATCAAGAAAGTACTTTCTGTTGATAGCTCGTAGTAAAGTCAAGATGACACCAGAATGAAAACTGGCAGATCAGATGTCAGTGGTTTGGAATAAAATTCCAAAGACAAAAGCGGAACTCTCTGTTAAGAGTTACTGCTGCATCACGGATGCACTCGAAGGTACAAGAATAACGCAGTGTAGGAGAACATGGACAACATCATCACTACATGGAATAATGATTCGGATTCTACATTTTCAAACCTAGTAAGAGTATCTGATTCAACTTATTTTGTTTATATTTTCCTTTTAACAAATGCACAAGAATAAAATATGATAAAATTCATGTTAAAAAGAGCTCTCTTAGTAAGTGTGAAATAAAATTCATGAAGAAAAAACATTGTATCATGATCACTTGGGGGTAGGGGTTTTCTTTCCTAATAATACATAAAAGAGTTGAGTATTTTTCAACATAAGGCATCTTAAAAATCAATGAAATTTAGTAAATGCAATACTCAAGTGTTAACGCTTCCAATCCTTTTTTTTTTTTAAACATTTTCCCCTTTACCTGGAATGCCCTTCTTATTTATCTTTCTGTTCCAGGTCAGATCTATCTCTGATATGATCTCTGATCATCATCTCTTTTCTATCACAATTAGTCTCCTCCACCTCCAAATTCTCAGGGTACCTTCTCAGGTATAGAGCACCTAGAATTTTTGCAGACATTCTTAGCTCTCTCCAGTAGAGTACCTGGGGTCTAGACTCCTTAAAGACCAATTGCTTATCTAATTCAAAACTGATATTCCACTTAGGATACTACTTTGCCTACTGGAGAATTTAGCGAATGTACCAAGGATGCTATGGTATATAATGCCACAAAGATCTCCCGCAGGGTGATACAATGGGCTGTAGACTTGGAGTATGGCAGGTGCTATTTAATAATAAGCTTCTAAGATATGTGAAGATCCATTCTGACCAACACATACAGTGGTCTGGGAGCAATGCCACAAAGATGTCAGATAGAGTGTTTAACCTCCCAGAAGGTTAAACATAGGTCACTGCATACATTTTGAAGCAATGTCTGTTTCTTCCCAAAAGCCTCCCCCCAAAAAGTAAAGAAATTAACCCTAATAAACCCAAAATACTAAGCAGCCTGGTAAAGGAAATGACAGCATATAATGCTTACAAATTTTGGAAGCTGATAGTCCATGGGCAAGAAATGTTCAGAAATGAGAAACAAGGCTGCTTTATAGGTGGGGTGTGACACAAGGCCAACCATAGAAGGTTTATTGATATCCTGCTAGAGCCCCAGGCCCCCACCTTCCAGCAAAAACAGGATAGACAGAAGACAGCTTTACTTCTGGAGAAGCTGAATTTCTGGAGGAGCTCTGTGCTCCAGGCAAAGGGTAGCACCCAGGTGTAAATAAAACAGAGGAATAGAGTGGAGCTCTGCATCCTGAACAGTAGGACCCCCGGTCTTTTTCTCTCACTCAGCTCAAAGAACACAGGCTTATATCTCTCCAGAGGGGGATTGGTAAATTCCTCTTTGGGGAAAGTAATCAGCCTCTTAAGATAATTCCGGTATTTAAAAAGATAATATTTTTGCTAGTCTATACACACATGCATGTTCATGTGTGTGTATACATGTATATCAGATGCTGCTGATATCAAACTTGAAAACTTTACATAAATACATATATCCAAATACACTAGATCTGTCCAGAAAGTATCCAGCCATGTGATAAAAACAGAGATGTTTATTGAAGAAGATGCAAGAAACATTGTACACAGGACGATGATGCCTCAGTCCCCTTCAAGGTAGGCACCTTGGGACCCCACATAGTTCTCCCAGTAGCCATCAGATGCCCAGTTGTAATTTCCTGAATCTCACTGATAGTCTAAAATCTCTTCCCTTTCAAAGATGATTTTAATTTTGGGAAAATCCAGAAGTCACAGGGCACCAAATCTGGACTGTAGTGATACTGAGTCACCTGGGTGATTTGATATTTCACGAAAAACCTCTGCACAAGATGTGACGCATGAGTGGGCACGATGTCGTGATGAAGCTGCCGATCATCAGTTGCCCATAGTTAAGACCTTCTGAGTCACCTGAATAGTTTCCATGGAGGAATGTTCAAGCTTATTGCAAAATCTGATACAGATTTATTGCTCTACGCACTCAGTCATTTTGAATGCGACAGCCAGACAGTACACATGCTCACTCAACAGCGTCTACCACTCCCACTGACTAGTACAGCGAAGTCATCAGTATTTACTCATGTACATTCCAGTCCACTCCCCTTGGCTGCCAGGATACATCAAAGTCGCACAAACTGTTCTTCTTTTATTAACAATGGTTGGACTTTTTCTGGACAGACCTCATATATCCCACTAAATGCTAAGCTCCTTGATGGTGAGATTTATATTTAATCCATCTTTCTAGACCATAATGCGGGATTTCGCCTGTAATAACTGCTAAGGAATTTTCTTTTTCAATTTAAACATAATATTTGTGCCCTGGCTTGTGTAGCTCAGTGGACTGAGTGCCAGACTACAAACCGAAGGGTCACCAGTTCGATTCCCAGTCAGGGCACAAGCCTGTGTTGCGGGTCAGGTCCTCAGTGGAGGGCGCATTAGAGGCAAACACACATTGATGTTTCCCTCCCTCTCTTTCTCTCTTTCTCTAAAAATAAATAAATAAAAATCTTTTTTAAAAACCATCTAAGAATACAATATTTACTGCTATGTATCTGTGGAGTTTGATTCTTAACAACCAAAAGCTGTTGGACCAAAACTTCCTAACTTCAAATAAAACTCAAAACCAAAGTGACCAGGAGTACTTATGACACTCATAAGGAACATGTAACACAACGCCTCCTCTCGGCTGCCTCTAGGGTGATGATCGGAAGCCCTCTGTGCCTGCTCTGGTGGGCCTGGAATCTTGGTCCTCAGACTCAAGGATGTAGGTGTGATGGTGCCCATGCAAACCAAATAATCTTTCATATTCTCTGCAGCCCATTTAGCAACATTATGGCCACCTTGTAAAACACATTTATTTATAAATGAAGTTTTAAGTTTGAAAATTTGTTAAAAGTTTTTGAAATTTTTCTAACCTTTTCTTTTCCTCTGATGGAGTTCAACAAATTGCATTAGCTGTTACTATTATTATTAAACAGGTAGGCATGGTACTTTAGTACTGAAAAATATAGAAAAACTTTTACAAAATAAAAGCTGAAAAATATCCATTTACTTCCATAATTTTTTAACATTCACTAACAAGAAAGTGGTCCAGACCAGACTGATTTTATGCTGTCAGCTTCTAGAAAGACATCTGTGGCTTTTGTCATCACCCATTAATATTAGCTGTTGATAAGCATCACTAAGTGGTTTTAGGGTTTTATAAGGCAATTTGGGCCTTGAGAGTTCTCCACAACGCTGTTGGATATGCCAAAGGTTGGCAACAGTTCAGGAATGGGGTGGTGAAATCGCTGACCCCGTTTCTTTAAGCAAACAGTCAGTAGTAGAGAAGGAAAGCAGAAATAAAGAGAAAAGACAGAAGCCAAGGATCATTTTTTTCTCCAAAGATGAGGTCAGCTTCACTTAGAGAATAAACCTTTCCATTATGTTGCACAGCTGGAAAGCAACGATTTTGAAACGGGTATGTCCAAGGAGGACAGTTGTGGCTGATCCTCACAACAGCCTTGCTGGTTATTCATTTTCACCTCCACTGATGCCCAGAGAGTGTGAGTAAGGGCCCAGATACCTGTGATTGCCTTGAGAACCCTCTTCCTTCACCCTGACATCTGGTGTGCTGAACCCCGGCTGAGGTTTCCTTCCTCGAGGAGTCATGTAGAAACAGCCTCTCTGAACACCGTCTTTATCTCCTGTCTCCCCATTAAGGACTCCACTCCCGCTGGAGTTGAGAATGGGGCTGGAGACCTCTCACCCCATACACCTTTTCTAGACCAATAGTCTTCCACCCTTACAGAAAAGTCACTGCCCCTATGAGGCACATGCCACCTAGTACAATCTCCTTGGCTTCCGGTGACTCTGTCTTCTACCTACCTCCAAGTCAAACCCATCGAAGAAGACTTTGGAATTAGGATCACTGAATTCCATCCTAACTGCTGGAGGAGTGATGCAGAAGAGAAAGTGGGTGGGAACCAAAGCTAACTTCTACTTTGCCATTTTCATTTTGTCTGTGGCTCTTGTTCAGTTATCACCACCTCAGACTCGGAATGACGCTATAAGCTTTGGCACAGGTACCAGTTTGCTAATGACTAAGCTGCACATAATAAAGTATCTGGAATCAGTGATACTTCGCAAACGTAAGTTATAGAAACTCAGGTTCCTAATATTCAGCAATATTCAGAGAAGTTAAATTTTTCAGTATTATTAGTAACCTTGATATAAAAATCATATGACTAGATTCAAACTGTAATCCACCACCTGCTATGTTGCCATTTCAAAACCCAGGGAGGCAGTGAAACAGGGATTATAAAACGATGACTGGCTGAAAGTAACCAGGCAGCAGCACAACTACAGCAACCCCTCTCTTCCCCTCACATGTTTGTATTTGGGATGCTCTGCCTCTGAGATA
The DNA here is from genome assembly GCA_004026545.1 of Mormoops blainvillei. NCBI lineage: Eukaryota > Metazoa > Chordata > Mammalia > Chiroptera > Mormoopidae > Mormoops > Mormoops blainvillei. The sequence continues at coordinate 84,891 of PVJD01004949.1, forward strand.
TTATTGATTGCTAATAACCTAAAATAACCTTCTCTAGCCACTGTTTCTGGAAAATGTTTATTTCTGCTTTTCGTAAACATCCTAATGACCATACTCCTTATAAATATGCAAGTTCTAATCTTCAAATCTTAAAACAAAAATTTCAAAATAATTTCCTACTTGAAATAAATCAAATTAGATATATAGGACAGTCTTATGGCTGGAGTAGAGAATAACATACAATAAATAACATTGTTGGTTTCCTGCACACAGCTGTCCTTCCTTCCTCACAATCTCAATATATTGGGTTGGCCAAAAAGGTCATGCAGCTTTTTCCATAAAATAAAAGGCAAATTTTTCATTTTCACCAATAACTTTATTGATTTGGATATTTTGAGTATGCCAGCTATCTCCCACATGATATGCATTGATTGTTCTCAATTAATGCCTCAATTTGATCGCTATTAACTTCAACTGCTCTATCCAACTGTGGAGCATTGTCCCGCAAGAAATCTCCAGTACGAAATTTCACAAGCCACTTTTGACACATTCTATCAGTGACAACACCTTCTCCATACACTGCATAAATCTATTTTTGTTTTTCAGTTGCATTTTTACCTTTCTTGAAATAATAAAGCATAATATGTGAAAAATATTGCATATTTTCTTCCATCTTCAATATTAAAATAGCTACAGAAAAAAATTAACCAATTTTGATTTTTTTTTAAATGCACACTTATATGACAGCTGTCACAATACAAACTAACAAAATTGTTTCTCATAAAAGTAAAGACAACTAAATCCTACTAGAGCCATCTTATGGAAAAAAACCAAACGAACTTTTTGGCCAATCCAATACATTCATGTCTTCCACATAGATGATGTGACTCAGCAGAAATTGACTCTATTCCAGCTCCAGGATTAGATTCTGATTAGTCTAAACTGGTCATAGTTATCTAACACTCACATTAGTGATTAGTCAGGAATCTGGGCTCAAACCAATCAACATGTGGTAGTGCCCCATACCGCTGTGGATCCAGAGGTGAACACAAGATTTAAACTGATCTAAATTTTTCTATGATTGAAGTAGTTTTCTCCCTCTTTGACCATGAACAAGGAAGCGTGTTGATGCTGTTGAGATCCATCTGACCACCATAACAGAAGCCATCTGAAGGCTAGCCAACACATATAGGAGGCAGAATCAAAAAAATAATAATAATAATCATGTGAATCTGACCCAGAGCCTTGATCATATTCTGCCTGAAGATCGTCTACCTTCAGACTCCCTGCTACTAAGTTAATAAATATCCTCATGAATTAAGCTAGCTTGAATTAAGTTTTCCATCACTTGTAGCTAAAAACACCCTGATTAGCACTATGTACAGGCTACAATTGTTTTATACATAAAGATAGTTACATATAAAAGAAAATATATAAAGTCTACCCACAAACTAAACATTTAACTTCTAGCAAACGACATTGAGGTGGTGATTTGGGGACTGATACTGGCAATGAGAGACATTTATGTTTTACCTTGTATATTGCTGCTCTTTATTTTCACAATCAATACATACATAACTCTTTTTAATACTCACCTGAGGGTATGTTTATTGATTTTAAAGAGAGAAGAAGAAGGGGAGAGAAACATTGATGTAAGAGAGAAATATCGATCGGATGCCTTCCATACACTCCCCTACTGGGGTTCAAACCTGCAACCTAGGTATGTGCCATAACCAGGGATCAAAACCACAGCCTTTTGGTGTGTGCAATGATGCTCCAACCAACTAAGCCACTCAACCAGGGAAATAAATATAACTTTTATTAAGGACATTTCTAAGTAAAGTAAGGTGATGAGATTGACTAGTGTATTTTTCAAGAACACTTCCACATGCTATTAAGATTTTCCTATCATTCTAAGAGCTAGGGCCATAATAAATAAGGTTTATGGTATATGCCCAGCCCAAGTATCTTTTCACTGATAAATATCTCACTTTAATATTTGTCTCTGAGAAACTACTTTTGGAGGCACAAAATGGCTGCAGAGTAACTGGAAGCTCCATGCACTTGCTCCCAGGCCTGGACTGGTCTTGCAGCTACACCAAAAGCAATCAACTCAAAGTCCAGCTGAGAGAGATGAGAAAGAATCCTTCCTGAAAAATTTCAACTTGTCTCAACTGACCTACATTTCCTCTGCTCAGTAAGAAACACACTGCTGCCCTAGTGCCGGGGGAACAAGATGGTGGCCAAGCAGGTAGAATCTGAGTCCACTTGCTCTAGCCCCAACTCAGATTCTCAGCTGATCTCCTGACAAATGACCTGAATAATCGATGGAATCTTAGCTGATATGAAGTTTTGAGCCAAGGAGTACAGAAAATGCTTCAGAACAGGCACATACAAGACATGGCAGGGTTCATGACTCCCATTCAGCCAGCCGGGTGAGGGAGAACACACCAACAAATGAACTATCAATAATCAAAGCCCAGCTACAACAAGAGAACCCACATAAACTGAATAAAACCCATTCCTAGAACATCCAGATCAGGAGATCAAATAGGCCACACCACTGAGTTCCACAGAACTCCTACCACAGAAGGCCACCCCAGAAAGAGAGGCAGTCAAGGCAGAGCAACCTGAGATGCATAAACAAACAAAAAGAGTCACCTAAAATGGGGAGACAAAGAAATAACCCCCCACCGAAAGGAGGAATCCCCAGAAAAAGAGCTAAATGATACTGAGGCAAGTAATGTATCAGACACAGAATTCAAAATAATGCTTATAAGGATGTTCAAGAAACTCAGTGAGAACTAAAAAGAACTGTATGGGAGCTACAAAGAACTTACTGGGAACTACAGAAGCATGAAAAAAGAACATAGAAACTATGAATAAGAACCAGGAATAAATGAAGAATATAATACCTGAAACAAAGCATACACTAGAATGAATCAAAAGTAGGCTAGATGAAGCAGATGACCAAATCAGAGAGCTGGAAAACAAAGTAGGAAAAACTACTGAATCAGAGTGACAAAAGAAAAAAAGGCAAAAAGAATGAACATAGTTTAAGGTAGCTTCAGGACAACATGAAACATGGCCACATTTTTATCATAAAAATATCAGAAGGAGAAGAAAAGGAGCAAGGGATATAAAACCTGTTTGAGAATATAATGACATAAAACTTCCCTAGCTTGATGAGGGAAAAACTCACACATGTTCAGGAAGCACAGAGGGTCCCAATCAAGATGAACCCAAAGATGCCCACTCTAAGATACATCATAATTAAAATGACAAAATGTAAAGACAAAGAGAGAATCTTAAATGTAGCAAGGGAGAAACAGCTAGTAACAAACAGGGGAGCTCCAATAAGGTTATCAGCTGATTTCTCAACAGATACACTATAAGCCAGAAGGGACTGGCTCAAAATATTCCATGTAATGTAAAGCAAGGACCTGCAACCAAGACTACTATATCCAGCAAGGCTCTCATTTTAAATGGAAGGAGAAATAAAGAGCTTCCCAGACAAAAGAAGTAAAAAGAGTACATCTCCACCAAGCCAGCACTGAAAGATAGGCTAAGGGACTGCTATAAGAAGAGGAAGAGAGAGAGAGAGAGGAACACAGGTACAGAATAAACGGCAATGAATAAGTACCTATCAATAATAACTTTAAACAAATGGATTAAGTGCTCCAATCAAAAGACATAGGTTAGCTGAGAAGATGAGAAACCATGACCTACATATATGCTGTCTGTAGAAAGACACCTCAGAACAAAAAGAGCTACACAAGCTGAAAGTAAAGGAATAGAAAAAATATTCCAAGCAAACAGACATAAAAAAATGTGGGATAGCAATAGTTATATCATAGAAAATAGACTTCAAAACAAAGGCCATAATTAGAGACAATGAGGTCACTACATAATACTTCAGGAAGTAGTCCAACAAAAGGATATAACCATTGTAAAAATATATGCACCCAAAATAGAAACACCCAAATAAATAAGGAATACCTTGGAGAACTTCAAGAAAGATATTGAAGCAACACACTCATCATAGGGAATTTCAACACTCCACTGTCAACAATGGATAGATCTTCCAAACAATCAACAAGGATAAAGCACCATTGAGCAACACTCTAGATCAAATGGACTTAATTGATAAATACAGAACATCCACCCCCGAAGAAGCAAAACATAGATTCTTTTCAAATGCACATGGAACATTTTCAAAGATATACTACGTGGTAGGACACAAAACAAGCCTCAACAAATTCAATAAAATTGAAATCATATCAAGCATGTGCTCAGATCACAATGGCTTAAAACTAGAAACCAACCTCAAGGAAAAAACTCAAAAGTATTCAAATATATGGAGACTGAATACCATGCTTTTAAATATTGAATAGGTTAACAATCAGATCAAGGAAGAAATCAAAAAGTTGCCAGAAACAAATGATAATGAACGCACAACAGCCCAAAACTTATGGGACAAAGTGAAGGCAACTCTGAGGGGGAAGTTCATAGCAATACAGACCTACTTTAAAAAAATAGAAAAATCTCAAGTAAACAGGCTAACCCTACATCTACAGGGACTGGAGGAACAACAACAAACAAAGCCCAGAGCAAGTAGAAGGAAGGAAATAATCAAGATCAGAGCAGAATTAAATGACATAGAGACTAAAAAAGCAATTCAAAGGATCAATAAATCCAGGAGCCTCTTTGAAAAGGCAAAAAAAAGTCAACAAGCTTTTAACCACACTCATCAAGAAAAAAAGAGAGAGAACCCAAATGAGTAAAATCAGAAACTAAAAAAGAGATGTAATAACTGATACCATAGAAATACAAAGGATTTAAAGAAATTACTATGAACACCTATATGCCAAGAAATTGGACAGCCTTGGCAAAATGGAGATATTTCTAGAAACACAAAATCTTCCAAACTGAATCAAGAAGCAGAAAGCCTGAATAGGCCAATAGCAACTAGTGAAATACTCCTGGCACACAAAAGCCCTGGACTGACTGGCTTTACAGGTGAAAATTTAACCAAACATTTAAAGAAAAACTAATTCCTATCCTTCTCAAACTATAAAAAAATTTCAAGATGATGGAAGACTCCCAAACTCTTTTTATGAGGCCAGTATTACCCTAAAATAAATAACAAAGAAAGAAAACTATGGGCCAATATCTCTGATGAACATAGATGCTAAAATTCTCAACAAAATATTGTCAATCTAGATTCAGCAATACATTAAAAACAGCATACACCATGATCAACTGAGATTCATCCCAGGGATGCAAGGATGGTACAATATTTGCAAATCAATAATACATCCCATAAACAAATTGAAAGACAAAAATCACATGATCATATCAATAGATGCAGAAAAGGCAATTGATAAAATCCAGCACCCATTTACGATTAAAAAAATAAAAAGCACTCAGCAAAGTGGGAATAGAGGGAGCATACCTCAACATAATAAAGGCCATATACAAGAAACCTACAAACATTATACTCAATTGGCGAAAATGAAAATCTTTCCTCTAAAGATCAGGAACAAGACAAGGGTATCTGCTTTCACCACTTTTATTCAACATAGTACTGGAAGCTCTAGCCACAGCAATCAAACAAGAAAAAGAAATAAAAGGCATCCAAATTGAAAAGGAGAAAGTAAAACTGTCGTTATTCGCAGATGACTTGATAATATGCATAGAAAACCCTATAGTCCCCATTAAAAAACTACTTGACCTAATAAGCAATTTTAGCAAAATAGTAGTGAGATACAAAGTCAATATTCAGAAATCAATGGCATTTTTGTACACCAACAATGAAATATCAGAAAAAGAAACTAAAATAATGATCTCATTTACTATAACAAGAAATATGAACTACCTAGGAATAAAATTAACCAAAGAGGTAGAAGACCTGTACTCAGGAAACTATATAACACTGAAGGAAGAAATTGATGTACATACAAATAAATGGAAGTATATACTGTTTTCATGGATTGGAAGAATTAATGTCATGAAAATGTCCATACTATCCAAAGCAATCTATAGATTCAGTGTAATTCTTATTAAAATATCAATAGCATATTCCACAGATCTAGAAAAATACTTCAAAAATTTATATGGAACCAAAATATATCACAAAAAGCTGCAGCAGTCTTGAGAAAGAGCAACATAGGAGGGATCACAATAATTGATATCAAACAATACTGCAAGGTCATTGTATCAAAACAGTCTGGTACTGGCATAAGAACAAACACATAGATCAATGAAACAGAATAGAGAACCCAGAAATAAACCCATGTCTCTATGGTCAATTAATATTTGACAAAGGATGGGGGAGGCATAAGCATACGATGGTTAAAAATAGCCTCTTCAATAAATGGCATTGGGAGAACTGGACTGGTACATGCAAAAAAATGAAAATAGACCAGCAACTTACACCATACACCAGAATAAACTCAGAATGGATAAAAGACTTAAATATACATCATGACAATATAAAAGTCCTAGAAGAAACATAGGTAGGAAAATTTTGAATATCACACATGGCAGTATTTTTACCTATCTATCCCCTAGAGTGTCAGAGCCCAGCTCTTCAGCCAGGGTAGGTTTTGGTGGTGAGAGGCCCAGTTGAAAGAAAGCACAAGGAGCTGACACAGGAGCCACATTTCAAGCCACAAGCGCACTTTATTACTGGTTATGGGGTTTTTTATACAAACTTAGGCAATAGCGGCATCATGCCGCAGTTGCGCAAAACAGCTTTGCTTAGGTCGTGCTTACATAAGGAGCTTATGTATTTGGGGATGACAGCGCATGTCTACAATGACTCATGGGCATGTGATGATGACTCACAGTTCTGGGCTGCCTGCCCTGGACTGACCTTCAGGGGTGCCCACACAGGGCGAGGGAAATAAAGGAAAAAATAAACAAAAAGGGTTGCATCAAATTAAAAACCTCCTGCACAGCTAAAGAAACCATCATCAAAATGAAAAGGGAGCTGGCTGTATGGGAAAACGTATTTGCCAATAATATATCAGACAACAGTTTGATCTCCAAAATAAATAAAGAACTCATATGACTTAACACCAGGAAGACAAACAGTCCAATTAAATAATGGTCAAAGTACCTGTATAGACACTTCTCCAAGGAGGACATACAGATGGTCCATAGACATATGAAAAGATGCTTAACATCCCTGGCCATCAGAGAAACGCAAATTAAAACCACAATGAGATATTACCACGCACTGGTCAGAATGGCCATCATAACCAAATCAACAAACAGCAAGTGCTGGCAAGGATGCGGAGGTCAGGGAACCCTAGTGCACTACTGGTGAGAATGCAGACTAGGGCAGCCACTGTGGAAAACAGTATGGAATTTCCTCAAAAACTAAAAATGGAACTTCCTTTTGACCCAGTGTTTCTGCTGCTGGGAATATACCCTAAGAATCTTGTAACAACAATTCAGAAGAACTTATGGACCCCCATGTCTATAGAAACACTAATTAAAATAGCCAAGTGCTGGAAACAGACTAAGTGCCCATCAGTACATAGGTGGATCAGAAAACTGTGGTACATTTACACAACGGAATACCATGCAGCAGAAAGAACTCCTACGTTTTGTGGCAGCATGGATGGAACCGGAGAATATTATGCTATGTGAAAGAAGCCAGTCTGTGAAAGACAAATATCATGTGATCTCACCTATAAGAGGAATATAATGAAGAAAATAAACTAAAGAACAGAATGGAAACATAGGCATGGAAACATGGAACAGATGGACAATGACCACAGGAGAGAAGGGAGGGGAATAATGGTGGAAAGAAAGGGACTAGTTAAAGTTCATGTATGAATAAGCCATGGATATGGACAACAGCATAGGGATTGACTGTGGCAGTGTGGGGTACGATGAGCAGAGGAAGTCAAAGGGGGGGGAAATTGGGACAACTGTAATAGAATAACAATTTTTAAATCTTTTTAAAAAGAAAATAAAATATCTGTCTCTGTCCCTTTGACTCATCACTGCCTCCTCTCCCTCCTCCATGCCCCTCTTACTTACACACACACACACACACACACTATATTTCTGCTCTAGATTCTACTCTCCTGGCCACAGCCTATTAGCCTGGTAATAGACACTGACCCAGATATGCTTCCTACCCTTGAATGTAAGTTTCTCTTCTACTATTTATCAGACAGAAAGAAAACCGGTTAAATTTCAGGGGTAGGAATTTAGGTTAGACATAAAAAAGAACTTATTGTCTAATTAAAAAGACATGCTAAAGTCAACTAATCTTCATAATCACAGTATATAGGTCACCTCCACGTTTTTTACCTATTACACATTTCTCTTCAGTTCTGATTACACATGTCACCCTAATTTTTCTTGAATCCTTCTTATAAACTCCATTCTTGCTTAAGGAATTATAAGTGTCTTCCTAATCATTAAAATCAAGAGTTTTGACCCTAACTGGTGTGGCTCAGTGGATTCAGTGCTGGCCTGCGAACCAAAGAGTCACCAGTTCGATTCCCAGTCTAGGGCACATGCCTGGGTTGTAGGTCAGGTCCCCAGTAGGGGGCATGTGAGAGGCAACCACACATTGATGTTTCTCTCCCTTTCTCCCTCCCTTCCTCTCTCTAAAAATAAATAAATTAAAGCCTTTAAAAAGGGAGTTCTAACTAAGGCAAGTGGGGGCTGAGGTCTAAGTGTTTACTTACTATTTATATAGTTGATATTCAGACTTTTTGCATGTTTAGAGAGAGTATTTCCAGTGGAAGGCCTAAGTAGGAGCATCTGTTCACCATGGCAGGCACAGTTGGCTTGCAGACCTCAGGCCACATATAGCTCTTCAATATTGGACTGATGAAGAAACAGCCATCCCAAACAATACAGGGTTGGGGCTTAAGAAAACAAAATGTACAGTGCCACATCTTTTAGTAATAACTAAAAAGAAATACAATACCTTAGGTGCATTTTAGACCCTTACAAAAACACAGAGTATTATGATAGTTAATTTTATGTGTCAACTTAGCTGTGCAATAGTATCCAGTTATTTCTTCAAACATTATTCTAGGTATTTCTGCGAAGGTACATTTTAAATGATACTAATATTTAAATCATCAGATATGACTAAAGCAAATTACCACCCATAATATAAATGGGCCTTATCCTCTCAGTTGAAACCATTAGTAGAAAAAGACTAATCTCCCCAGAGAAGAGGGATTTCTGCCAATAGACAGCCTTCAGACTTAAACTGCAGCATCAACTCTAGCCTGCTGGCCTATCATGGATTTAGGATTTGCCAGTCTCCAAATATGTATAAGCCAATTGAGGGTGGGGAGGGGAGAGAGGGGGATGAAGAAGGGGGGACAAGAGACGAAAGAAGAGGAGGGGAGAACAAAGGAAGGGAGGGGAGGGAACGGGAGGGGAGGAGAATAGACGTTTAAATTACATGGCTATCACATAAATGCTTTCCTGGACTGTTTTTCAGCCAGTGGTTTAATATATTATAAATAGATACAGTGAAAACTTTTATATCAGCCTTAGATCTGCCTACTGGGCATGGATAGTCTTTTATATTAACATTAAATATAGCTCTATAAAAACATTAACATTTTATTAAACATGTATTATCAGGGACGTTATATACTTACTCTAAACTAGAAGAATTTCTTAACTGTTATGTGGAAATTTATTATTAATTCTAAACAAACTTATTCATTTTAACAAGCTATTATTTTTCAATTCTGAAATTATATTTGATACCTGTAAGAATTATGTTTAATATATATAAGAATTGCCCCCACTCAACTTTATAACCATCACTTTTTTACTAATTGCCTTATTTACTTGAATTATTCAAAACAGCATTCCATTATTCAAAATTATGTTGCTCAATTTTAATTGAATTCTCAAGCAAGCCAGCATGCAGCTTCTCAGCTGGTGTGGTAATTTATCAATCCATGCATTATGCATTTTTCCATAAAAATGGACATGGATTAAAATTAAAGATTTGGTTGCAGGTATGTCTACTTTTCTTCAGTGAGAGTAAAAGGAATAGAAACAAAATACCTGTATAAACCTGTATAGACTTTTCCCTAAGTCTAACTGCTTTAAAATATCACATCAGCCCTGGTCAGGTAGCTTAATTGGTTGCATCATCCCAATACAGCAAGGATATAGGTTTGATCCCCTGTCTAAATACAAAATAAACAAACAAGCAGAACAGAAACAGACTCATAGATACAGAGATTATTTTGACAGTTGCCAGGTGAGAGGAGAGTTGAGGGATGAGTGAAAAAGGTGAAGGGATTAAGAAGTGCAAATTGGTAATTATAAAACCGTCATGGAGATTTAAGTTACAACATAGGGAATATAGTCAATAATATTGTAATAACTATATATGATGTGACAAGTGAGAAGTGATCAAGTTTGGAATGTATATCGAAGGTTGAGTTTTCAGGATCTGATGATGTTAGATTTGATAAAGTTAGAGAGTAAGGGATGAGAAAGTATGATTCCAAGATTTGTGTCCTGAATAAGTGGTTTAACGATTGTGTCATTTCCTCAGATGAGGCAGTCTGGGTGGAGAAGGTTGAGGAGTGGAATCAGGGGTTAAGCTTTGGTTAAGTAATTATAAGATCCTATTTGACACCTAAGTAGAGCTATCTCAGAGACAATGAAACATACAATTCTGGAATTCAAGTGAGAAGAAGGGATATAGGTATGCGTTTGGTATTATAAATGTATTGATGGTATATAATGCCGTGAAAAAGGAAAGAAACACCTAGGGAGTGAATGTACGTAGAGAAGAGGTTTTACAACTGAGCACTGCTGAGATTATGCCACCACTGAGAATTAAAAAAAAAGAGAGAGAGAGGGGAGTATCCAGCAGGGAGCACGGAGAAGGACTGGCCAGTGAGGCCAGGAATGCAATGTGATGGAAGTCAAGTGAAGAGTAAATACTGTACATAGCAGTGGCCCAGGAGCATCGACATCACCTGGGAACTTGTTAGAAAACAAATTCTTAGGTCCCGCCCCAGGCCTACTGAATCCAAAAGTGGTGTTTTACTCAGCCTTACTGAAGGTTTTAATACACACAAAAGTTTCAGAACCAAATAAAGGTGATAATGAAAAGGACAGGGTCCACAAAAGTATATTCTAAAACCCAAAATGAATATGTACTCAATTAAATTATGTGATCTGTGCTAGATTTTAAAGGGGTTTTTGTTTTCTTTGGGTTGTGTGTGTGTGTTTTGTTTTTGTTTTTGTGTTTTCCATATCAAATGTTGTTTATATAACTAGCAGCTCTGGGGAACGAACATCTTTAGCAGTCTCCCTCATTTTACTTCTAACCGGGTTTGTCTTACTACATACAGTAGCTATTGTTTCCAGGAACTTGCTTCCCAACACTTCTTTTTTTCATTGTATTTTTCAATTACAGTTTATATTCAATATTATTTTGAATTAGTTTCGGGTGTACAGCATAGTGGTTAGGTAATCGTATACTTTACAAAGTGTTCCTCCCTATATTTCCAGTACCCACCTGGCACCACACATAGTTATTACAGTTATTATTGGCTATAGTCCCTGTGCTCACTTTACATCCCCATGACTATTCTGTAATTTCCAGTTTGTACTTCTTAATCCCTTTACCTTTTTCACTCAGTCCCCAACCTCCCTCCTCTCTGGAAACCACTGGACTCCAACAGTTATTTTGCAAACAGATCTTACCATTCTCTTCCCTTTCCCACCATCCTCAAACACATTACAGTTCACATTACAAGTTGGAATATGAAACACATTCACGTGAAAAAAATTTCATGCAAGACACTTTAAAAATTCTTCTGTATTTTAGATCATTGGTTCTCAAACCCATCTGCTCATCAATACCAGTTGGGGAGTTTTGAGGTGGCTTGTCTATGCAGATTTCTGGGCGTCACTTCCATCTCAAAATAGAATCTTGGAAGTTGGACTCAAGAATCTGTACTTAAAATAAATTTAATTTTTAAAAAACTTCCCAGTGGATTTCAAAAATCAGCTGGGTTCAGGAGCCACTGTCACAAACAATAGGCATTTTGGAAATTCAGTAACCATAAATCTGTCAGGGCTAAGCAGTCAAGGAAAGCTCTGTGGCAGAAGTGGCATTTGAGCACAGTAGACTGTCAACTGCAATAGGCTGTAGGCTGATGGGTGGGGAAAGGGCACAGGTTCTTCAGGAATGAGCAATAATATGACAAAGGCAGCATGAACAGATGCATTGGTGGTCCTATGAAATGATTAGGCTCCCCAGAAAGCACAGAGGGTTCAATGAGAAGTGACAGGAAATAGGTTACACCAGGAGGCACTTTCTAGTTCATTTCAATAAGTAATAGCTCAAGCTTCAAGGCAGATGAGTGTGACATGAGGAACAGGAGAAAAGAGTCCTGACCTTCCTGAGTTTTAGCCCAGCTCTGAATTAATAACAAGTGATAGCCCCTGCACAGGTGATTCTGAGTTATGATTCTGGGCAAAAGGTGATTTTTGTCTCCATTTGTGATTCTCAGTAAAATGAAAAGATAGGACTAAATTGCAATACAATTTCTTGCAAATTTAACCTTTATGGTGCAATTTATGTCCCACTATTTTATCCTTTCCAATGAGTCCCTTTAAGCATTCTTTGCCATTCTTTGAATTTCACTTCTACCCATTATGGAGAGAATAAATTGTCAAGCAATGTGGGAAATGGAGAGTGATTATTTTTATTAATCTCATGATAGAAAGTCTTGCATTGACATTCTAATAACAATAAACCTGGGACAATACACACCTTTCTCCAACATTTGCTCTTGAGACTTTTTGACCTTAATAGAGTTTTTTGACCGAGAAGAGGCTTTAAACACACACGCACAGAAGATCAATTCATATGCCACATTGACCTAGAAGAATAAAACTCTGCATCAAATAGCTTGTTAGATAAGTCTGACATGACAAGCGTTTCCACAGTAGTAACGATTTTTCCAAGGGACTTAGTGATATATGAAGACTAATATACTCATGGGATAAAGACTACACCTTCTATTTCCAAGTACACTTGACACAACCCCCAAATCAATTTTCCCCTCCTTTTGAAGTAGCTCCAGTCTGTCAAGATCCATCTTTCTTTGGCCTCATTGCCAGCCATGTCCTTTTTCCATCATATTATTTAATGACTACCATTGCAAATCACAGAGAAGTTTCAACAGAAGATAATATCTTGTTGCTGAGGTAGAGAATTCAGTATTAAACTGTCTTGCTGAAAGCTCTTAAGTTTATTCTAGTAATTCTTAGAAACAGCTCTGTCATTATTTTCCATGAAATATAGATTAATGTCCAAAAGAAATTTCAAAGCCAAAAAAATTGCGATAAAAGTCTACAAACAAAGTAGAAAGCAACATCAAGTTAATAAAGCCTCTTAAGTCTGCTTTGTGCTATGACTATGTACTATGTTAGGGATATCTGATGGCTTATCCGAGTTCCAAATAAAAGATTTACAGGATGAAAGCTGTAGAGAAAATGGAACAATTTACTCTGGAAACCCTAGTTCTGTTTTTCTAATGATTTGTGTCTCAACAAATGATCTCTTTAAAGGTGGTGCCAGCATGTAGTGAAACTGACTTCCTATAAAAAAATCTCCCCAATAAGAAGCACCTCTACCACTTTATTTGGTTACTGACCTGTGTCTATTAAAGGATTTAAATATATCTTTATTTATTTATAAGTTATTATATTAATATATAATACTATCATAATAAATTTGTATACATAAATAACAAAGTTTCAAAAGCTAACAAGCTGGTCGATAAGGAAAATGTTTCAAAACAATAAAAGCTAGTATACAAGTGTTACACTGGACATAAAGCTGACCACATATTTGATGAATAATGATCTTTCTTAACGATACAGGACCAGGGTAGTTTTGTTAACAATCAGATTTTAAACTAGACTTCCAGAAATCAGCAAAGTTAAAGAACTTTATATTTTGAGGGTGTCCTCTGAATGTCCTGTCAGTTCTGCCAGCGAAGTGAATTTTACAGTTTTTCTCTTCTCCATCTCCTCTGCCACTGCTTACAATGGCCTTGTTTCTGCTTCCTCTTTGGCCAATTCAAGTCATTGCTTCTGTTGGTCTACTTTCTGCTCCTGGAACATACCAAGTACTTTCCAACTCATTGCCCTTGTTTGTAGTTTTTACTGCTGTAGAATGCCTGGCATATAGTAGCTGTCCAATAATATATGTTGAATCAATGAATAATTGTTTCTTCTAGTCTGTAACTCCACAAGGACAGAGACTATGTTGTTTAACTCCCCACTCTATTCCCAGAGGTCAGCATAACACCTAAAACCATGGTGAGTGTTTGTTCCACAAATAGTTCTTGAAGAAGGGAAGGAGGTGAGAGAGAGAAAAGGGAGGTAGAAAGGAAAGATTAAACAAACGCCAAACATGCTATATGGTTTTTGCTTTAAGGACATGTTATTATCGTTGTCGTCACTATGATAATTCTTAGTTTTCTTCAGAAGCATATTAATACCACCACCACACATAATGGAATAAAGAGAGCAAAGTCTATGTTAGTATTTGCCCTATTTAAATTATTTTACAGCTATTTGACTAAGTGTGCTGTTTTAAAAAATAATGAATAGTTATAAAAATTCCCTAATTGCACCTAAATTAGCTCCAAAGCATTATCATGAATACCTACTGTCTGTATTTCCAAATGCTAACTAATGACTAAATATGCAGGTTTTCAGTCATTTTAACAAGCCATACTTGAATATTAAAAAGACTAGGTACATGATAGAAACTATCTTATTAACATCCACATACAGTAGTTTGATTCCTATAAAATAATTGCATATGCTCAGAGAAACACCATGTTTCTAATGCTGAGGTAATATTACCTCAGTGACTCTATCAAAATGAATTATATTTTTTTCTTTTTTACACTGAGACATATGCCATTATCTGTTGGATTTAACAAAATGCAACATCAAGGCTGTTTCATATTTAATACCCCAGGGTATACCATGGAGTAATAATGTATTAGCAAACGAGAATTGTTTTACGCTCTTCCTTGTAAATTATCTTTCTTTTCCATTCTCCATGTGGTAAGAGATATTTTTAAAGGTATTGTTTTTAAGCATAGAAATGTGCATGGCATTTGACCAAAGTTAATAAAAAATTATATTTTGTTAGCCCACTATTTATTCATAATACAGTATAAAAACATTGTAAACACAGAAAAGAGATGAAATGACTTTTCTTTTTTTTCTTTTTTTTTTCTTTCTTTTTTTGCTATAATATCAAGAGAACTGCAAAGATCTCTTTTGGGTAAGGAATTTAAAATCATATTATGTAGCTTGTGGGATGTATATAAGTTCTGCAAAGTACAAGATTGGTCTCATTCACCATAATAGAAATTTCAGTGTCATAAAGAACTTCATCAGCTATTTTTCTCAAATCAGAAAAAAATTTAATTTAAATATGGAAATAAATACAACTTGAATTTTAAAAATTGGATGTAAGGTTTCCAAAATTGAATAATCTGTGATTTTTGTTTTAAGAGTAGTTGTCCAGCCCTGGCTGGGTGGCTCAGTTGGTTGGAGTGTCGTCATCTCATACGCCAAAAGGTTGCAGCTTTAATCCCTAGTCAGGGCACATACCTGGGTTGTGGGTTCTATCCTTGGTCAGGGCACAAACAGGAGGCAACCGATCGATGCTTCTCTCTCTCTCCCCCCCCCCGTTTTTCCCCCTTTCCCCTCCTCTCTCTCTCAAATTAATAAACATATCCTTGAGTGAGGATTAAAAAATGTATACTGTGCCCATTTTTTATGAAGCAAGATTTCTCCAAGAACAGTACATGACATCTCAGGAGTTAATTCTCTAGGATTATAGTTGAATTTAATAATTTTGTGAGCTGTCACTTTTTATGATTGATCTGCTGATATGTTAAAAATACAGACCTTTTATTATAGCAAACTGTTCTCTTCATTCTTTGCTTTTCTTTGTGACAATTAAAAATAACAGTGTACATAATTTTCTGAAATTCAATGTTTACAAATTAAGATCTTTATAGCAATTTTAATTACTTCCTTCTAAAAAGAGGAAAAAATGGAAAATATAGAAGAGTTCTAAAACAACACCATTATTCTGCCTTCAAGAGCTAACCACTGGTAACATTTTCGTGCATCCTTTTTTATTTAATGCATTTTAAGTAGCCATTCATGCTAATCAACAAATATTTATTGATTGCCTGTTCTAGGTATTTGGCAATACTACTATAAACAGAACAATTAAGGTGCTTGTTCCCAAGGAGCTAACATATTGGTAATGGATATAAATAATAAACAAATAAGTGTGTGTCATAGAACTCTATACCTGAAACCTATATAATTTTATTAACCAATCACCCCAATAAAAATTTAAAAATAAATAAACAGATAAATAAGTATGATAGTAGTACCTACAGATGGTATGGTTGTGAAATATGTATGCTGTTTTTATAACATTTGCTGTATTTTTTGTAGGCCCATATACATAACTGACTTGTTTAAAAAAACAAAAAATATATATAATAGAGAAGCATAAGTACTCTGAAGAAAAAGAATTTCAGCTAAATAGTGTCAATTACAGAAATGAAAACACTGGGAAAGGAAAACATTGAGAGACGTTCTAGACATGTTCTTTTTACAAGGGCCATCAGGTCCTGTGGGTAGTGATGATACCATAGTATTTCTTTTTTTAACTTTATTTTTATTATTGACACTATTACAGATGTCCCCATTTTTCTCCTCTGTGTACACCTCCACTTATCTCCCACCCTCTCTTCCCTCTGGCATCACCACACTGTTGTCTGCATGTATGGGTTATGCATATATGGGTTATGCATATATATTCTTTGATTCACCTCCTCACCTTCTTCCATCAAGTCCCCCTCCCCACTCTCTGACAACTCTCACTCTGTTCCATGTATTCGTGCCTCTGATCCCATATTGTTTCTAATGATCTGTTGTCAGCTCCTCCACTTGGACTTTTAAGGGTATTTTCCCATTAGAAAATACATATTTCTATATTGTAATCTTAAAAATCTACATAGAAATCCACTTATTTCTTGATATTTTTTTCCTTTTTAAAATGCACTTATAAATAACTATTTTCAGAAATTCTTTCACATACATATTCATAGAAATGCCTGGCTATTTTGTTAACGGTAAATCCTAAAAATAAAAATACTAGATCAAAGAATATGCACATCTAAATGCTTTTGATTTATATTGTCAATTTTTTCCAGAAAGATTATGCCAATTTTACACACACTAATTTGCCATTTAGTATTTTATCTTTTCTTTAAAAAAAAAAGAAAAAAGCATTTCTTTGCTATGTTTGATAGATACAAAAAATATAGCTAACATTTATTGATAAATTATTACTTGGCAAATACTGTGCTACATGCTTACATGTATAATTTCACTTAAAAGTTAAGAAATTCAAGGTTTTAAAGACCTAAATAAATTGCCAAAGGTCTCTCAACTATTAAGTCAGAGCTCTGAATTCAAGTCATCTTGTTTTATAACCTCTTTCTATTAAATCACACTATATGTAATTTAATTAATCAATGACTGGTCATTAGTGTTTGACAAATGTAATATTATTTTATATGTTCACTGGGTTTTCTGTAATTTAATGCTGTCAATTTATTCATACATTTATTTATTCTATACCATAATAGACTCTCTGGAAATGATGTTGAGTGAAAACAGACATAGCTCTAACCCCATGGAGGACACAGCCCAGAGCCAGAAATACAGGAAACTCAGGTACGAGAAAGAGCTGCGGGCAGAGTCGAGCAAAGATTTGTTCTTTTAAATCCAATACCAGCACCAGCAACTGTAGAAGGTCAGGACTGTTCCCTGAAAGGGCCTTCTGCTAGACTCTGTAATAAAAGTTGAAGAGCCCTAAATTCTGTGGCTCAACTAGAAACCCCCCTCTTAAGTCCGGGAAGTCAAGTCTGAATTTCACAGCAGCCACGGGAGAAGTGCATTGTTTTGAGGCAGGGATTAGGATAAATGATGTGGCTTCCTCAGTTGGAAAGTGTAATATTTAATTTCCTGTGTCAACTTGACTGGGCTAAGGGATGCCCAGATAGCTGGTAAAACATTATTTTTGGTTATGCTTGTGAAAGCATTTCCAGAAGAGATTAGCATTTGAATTGTTGAGCTGAGTAAAGCAGATGGCGCTTTCCAGTGTGAGTGAGCATCAGCCAATCTGTTGGGCGTCTAGATGGCAGAGAAAGGGTGAATTCACTTTCTGCCTGTGCTGAGACTCCATCTTCTCCTCTCCTCAGACACTGGCCCTCCCGGTTCCTGTGCTTCTGGGCTCACACTGGGGCTTACAGCATTGGTCTCCGCAGTTCTCGGGACTTCCAACCCAAACTGAATTATACCTCTGGCTCTCCTGGTTCTCCAGAATCCAGATGACAGATCGCTGAACTTCTCAGCTTCCTAACCATGTGAGCCCAGTCCTATAATAAACCTCCTCTTATATCTATATCTGTATTAACAGCTCCTCCCCCTGGCAGGACCCACCCATGTGGATCGTATGAACCAGTAGACTCAGGCTGCACCTTCCTGTGGGATAAGGGAAGCACACAGTAGATCATCCGCTCTACCAATATAATCTTTGCCCTCTCTAGTTAAGAACCTCCTTCTTACAGACCCACTGAGCTACAAGAAACTCGGGTTTCCACGGCTTGGAAAAGCAGCATTTTAAAGAGTTCTAAATCAACAAAACTATGAGCAAAGCGACCTTTGATTAACTACTTCATCAGAGATTAAAAATTAGGCCATTAGAAATGATTTCCTGAAAAAAAATTGAAAAATCCCAATCAATCCTACAGGAATGGAACACAGAAGGTGTCAGTTGAACAGACAGCTGAACAGAGGCATTAACGCCGGGACAGACTTGAGAATATCATCCTTGACACACTAAGAAGCTGTTCTTATTAGCTGCTCAGCATGAAGAAAGGAGTTTGCCAGAAGATTGCTGTATAGCTTATATAGTGTTGTATTTGTCATTGTTTAACCAATGTGAATCAAGTGTATATAGTTTCATTAGAAAAGATTGGTTCAATCATTCTCATCAAACCCTTTTGTCATCTTCCTAAAATTTAAGCTAAGAACCTCCCCCTCAGTGCATTATTTTATGTGTGTCCCTGAAAATGAAGTCAAGATTCCGGCACCTAAAATGAACAGAACGAGATACATAGCCTCTCTCACAGAATTCTGTCTGCAGGCTTATTTCTCCTGGGCATGCTGTACTGCTTTTGCATAGTCATCATTTCTTTTCTTCCTTACAACGGTCTTGTGAATTATATTGGGACAGATATTATTAAGCTTCATGAAGAATAAGGAAACTGAAAGTCAAAATGGATGACTTGTCCAAGGTCATGTAACCAATAAATAAGGCCTAGAATTCTGGTTTCTAATCAACCACATACCCAGTTCTTTTTCGTTTCATTAGACTTCTTGTACTTCATGATTTTGAAGTTTGTTTTTAAAAAGCATGTTATTGGGCCTCTGAAGTTCAATAAGGTTATCATCAAACTTGCTTTTTAAAATGGAGGTATCGCAGTTGGTCACAAAGGCCGTAATAATTCTGCCTGTGGCTTTGAGAGCCTTGTTTACTGCTCATTGATTGCCATGACAATGCTACCATAAATAACCCCAGATAGATTGCTGTGTATAATCACAGAAGACATCCATATGCATGAGTCACCTGTCAGCTCTCCAAGCCCATCATTTCCAATACCTGTCAACATGTCATCAAGGACTCTCTGAGTTTGTGAGACAAACAAAACTTACTCTCTCAAGAAGTTGAAAATCATGCAGTGCTACACAGATTTGTGGTTGAAGAAAACAAAATTTAAAATGTCCACTATAGGTGGGGAAGAATGGATAGGGATTTGCCATGTCGCTCTGAACTATTATTTGACCCACCCCTGCAGTATAAGGATTCAGTCTCAAGGATAGAAATTCAAATCTACTTTTCACTAGTGGCTGAACAAGATACTCACTGACTCATTTCATGTGAGTGTAATAGGCAAGACATAGACTTCTCTCAGAATCTTCTAGAACAAACTGCCAAATGGCAATTTAGACTAATGTAGTGTCTATCAGCCACAGCAATGTTTCAGGAAAGGCTTTGGTCACTTGGGCAAGATTAGTTGTGATGGCCATTATTCCCAGGAAGATGCTTAGACTAAGAAGCCATCAATAATATGAGGGCAGGTAAGAATCAAAAGTCAGGCACAGTCTCAGGTCCAGAAAGGTAAGCATCATGAACCCAGGAACAGGACAAACAACGGAATTCCAACTGCCAAGGACCAGGAATCAAACAACTCACAGGGAGAGGGAGGCAGGAAAGCAGTGATTCAGGCAGACAATCCACAGGTAGGGAAAGCAAATGGCAGAGGTCCAAGCAAGTAAAAGATCCAAAGCCTAAGGAGAAAAGTACTCAGTTCAAGGTCTCCGTAGTCAAGGCATTACATTATAAACCTGCCTCTGATACAAGATCTGTTTCACCCAAGGGCCTCCTAGACACTGGCTGCCAAGCTTCAGCACGCAGATGCAAAGAGACACACCTGTCTACGAGATGGCTTCCGGTTGTTCTAAAAAACATAAGCCAAAAATATAAGCTCAAATAAAAGTGTTTGCATTTTTTATTAATCTAGTGCCCGTGTAAGAATAAATGCATGTGCCATTTAAATAAAGCAAATAATGCTCAAAACTATACCCCTGAATGTGTTTCATTTATGTCTATAAAAAAATGACTAATGTGGGTAACAATAATAATGACAGTAATAATAAAAACTAACACTGCTGCATACCAAGCACTTTTTGTGGATAACAAGAAAATAACCATAACAGTAGTAATAGCTCATTTTACTGAGCAGATATTAATCATCAGGATGTTTTAGGTGCTTCACATGTGATGTCTTTTACTCCTTTCAACAATTCTTAGTTATAAACTATTAGTGTCTCCATTTACAGAGGAGGCTCAGAGGCATTAAATAATTTGCTCAAGGCCACACCACTAGTGAGCCCGCATTTGAATCCATGTTTCCCAACCTCAGCAGCTATGCCTAGGAGAAAGGATTACCATGACACTAGATCTCATGATGGGTCAAAAGATAGAAAAACTGTTCGCTCCACACTCCAAATCTCTCTTCTCAATTATGATTCCATCTAGCAAACAGCCTATAATTCTCAACTTTCCCCTACCATCATCTTCTTCTCACATCTGAAAATGCTGAGGGTAGAAAGGTGGCAAGGAATTCATTTACTGAAGTACATGGAATTACTTAGCACCAGATTCTATAATAAACCCTGTACATATGTGACCCCATTCAGTAGACGCCTTTAGAATGTTCAATTCTCCATTCATGTCCCTCCAGAGCTAGAGCAGAAGATCGGTGTGTGTCCCCTTACTAGCAGCCATTATTGCACAAAGCCAGAGGGCAAACCTCAAATCATCCCAAAGGTCATAGCCACGCAGGTGGGTTTCAGAGACTGGGACAGATCCGAAATGGAGAGTAGAAACAGGGAGGGAACTCGTGACAGTCTCCATGAACACTACAGAAATGAGCCGCATGGCAGGTGCCTAGAATGCTTGTGTATTCATGATAGACCCTGGTCTGAACAAGTCAACAGAATTTAGAGGACCTAGAACAGGAGAGACAAGTCTTTGAACTTCTCAAGGTTGAACCAAGGTTAGCTTTCCACGCTTCCTGTGTGTTGAGTGAGTTTAAAATTCACTCAGAACTACCTTTCCAACCAATGAAAAATATATGGGGGCAGTTACTCCTGGTCTATAATCAGACACTAAGAAAGCATAACAAATAGAGAACATATTGAAAAGAAAATGAGGAATGAATATCATGATAAAGGTGAGAGCAGAGGATGGTTACGTGGCTGTTTTTATTCAATTCATCTACTCTAACCTTTTTCATGAAGGCGCCTCACACATTAAGGGACCAAAAAGCAACCAATTAAACATCTGTCACTACTTTCCCTTTAGTTTTTAATTTGAAAAAACTTTCCATTTCCTTCCAAGTACGAGTTGATTATTCAAGAAAGAGCTGGCTGCATTGTACATGACTGTGGCTTGGCCCAGACTGTCATCAATCAGCACGTGCCTCAGTGCCGAAGCTGGCAGTTTCAACAAGATAGAAAAGGGGCTTTGTCACAATGGTTCAGCAAAGCTGCCTGTGCGAGCATTTTATTCACTGACAGTAACAAGATTAATGAATACAGCCATCTGGTGGTGCTTTGAATGTTACCCTCAAGCTGATTTTCAAATACAGCTAACCAAGTAGCCAAAAATCACATAATGAAACATATGATACCTAATGTCTATGTAGCAACAAACCTTGTCTATTAGGGAGTGTGGGAAATGCTTCACGTTTTGTATGAATCTTAATTTTTTAGGTCTTCATTATAAGGGGGTGGCTACCCCGACTGCCTTTGTGATACAATTCTATTTTGACCAGTAGCTCTGAGCTGCCTTAAGGAGTCCAAGGATTTTCCCATCTCTGCCCCTTTTGTTCTTGGAATCAATATTTATAGACCAAGAGATATAAAGTCAAGTGGTCATTTCCTTCATATTATCCAATTACTCAAAGAATGCACTTAATTTTCTCATCTCCAGCCACATGGAACTGATCATCTCTCCCTAAACACATTGTGGCAGACTCTGCCCTTGCATGAACATTTTCTGCATGCACTAAGAGAGAAAGAGAGCTCTAATGTCTCTCCCTATTCCTATACGACACCTATCAGGCTAGACCCCCACCCAAAGACCTCCTTTAGCCTTGATTATCTCCTGAAGGCCCTGTCTTTAAATACACTCACATTGGGGGTTAGGGCTTTTATACATGAATTAGAGAGGAACACAATTCAGTTGATAAAATTAATGTGCTCTCTCTCACCAGCCCAGAAAGCTCTTCCCTCTTTTCTCAGAGAAACAGTCCACTCAAGCTTCCAGATTCCACCTAAGTGGTATCTTCCCCAAGAAACCTCCAATTCCAGTCAGAAATAGTCTTTTCCCATGGTGGTACTTATTTCATTCTCCTTCATATTATTTCTTTTTAGTTGCTCAAGTGTCTTTCTCTACTGATATATTGTGAGTTCCGTGGAAGCAAGATTCCGGCAGACTCATCGTGCATTCCTGCCACAGTTTTGTGTGCTAGTCATTCACTCTTTCTGAATCTGCAGTGTCTAACATATGACTAACTATACAGTAGGCACTCAATAAATAGAAAAAAAAGAATAAATGAATTTTTGTTTTCTGCTGTTGACATTTTCTCCGATTCTCTTTTAATTTCTTTTGTCCTCTTCCTTTCCCTTTTTTCTTTTCCACAAAATTGATTAACATTTTTTTTCAAGCCCTCCCATAAAAGTATAGGTCACTCACTTTTCCTTTACTCCCTTCCCAACATTCTTTGTGAACAAATACCAAAGTCTTGAAATATAAAGTTATACCTACATCCTAACAACTCCCAAATTCTGCAGCCAGACCTCCCTTCTGAGTTTCAGTCCTGGATGCCCAGGATCCTTCTTGAGGTCGACACTGAATGTCCCATGAGCAAGTCAAATACAACAACCCACCTAAACATAAACACTCCACAAGAAATCAGTCTCCAAATCCTGCAAACTAGGCTGCTTCAACATTTTTCTTTCTGCCACATTCTTAACTGAGCCTAGTATGTTACTTGCCAGGATGATGATAACAATGAGGGTGGGTATGAGGGTGAGGTTGTAGTGACGCTGATGGTGTTGATGACAGTGATGGGAACAACTTGATTGTTTTGTTCAATTATGGGTCTAGGATCATTGTCCCTACCCCACTATGTTCTCTTGTTGATCCCATCAGAACAAATACAATTCCCCAGTTACATGATATTTCCTGCTGTTTCTTTCTATATCCTGCTCCCTCAGGCAGCAGGATCATCCTCCACCATCTGCATCCAGTTAATGCTCACCAAACCTTCAAACCTTAGATTAGGTCACCACCTGCTGGAGGAAGATTTCCAAGATATCCTTTGTACCCCAGTGGGATTGCTAGCGTGCCTCTATCATTACACTTGTGTTGGGTTAAAATTTGGAAAGATAAATAAAAAGTTTTCTTGCCGACTCTCTTGATTTCTCTGTCAAGTCAGTAGTCTTCATTGAAAAAGGAACACACATGCGCACACACACACACAACTAAAGACTCATTTGACTTTATAAAAGAAATTGGATACCATGTTGCTTTCTCCAATCACAAATTTGAATTATTCAGGGTATGTAAAAACTTAGGCTCAATTTTAAAAATATAAAACTGCATATTCAGTAACACTAGATGTTATTTTCTTACTTACATAAAATGAGCAGTGACCCTTCCATATATCTCTTTATAAGTAATATGAAGAAATTAACCTAAACTGAAAGTCATTCTAAACACATTGAGATGTTCTTGAGACTATCATACCTACAGTTGTTCTCAAAGTAAGTTTAAAAGCAGTAAATTACCTTCTAGAGTTGCAAGGTAGTCAGGTTTGGGTCACATCCTTCAGACCAAAGCGACTGCAGTCTGTACAGCCCTCGTAACTGTAAGATCTGCAGGTGCCACTGATGACGCACATTGCTCCATGACCGGTTCCATCCGGTCCCTAGAAAATATTCCATGTGCACCTGGAAACAATTTATATTCTGTTCCTTTGGGGTGAAGTGCTCTGAAGAAATCAATGAAATCTATCTGATCTAGTGTGTCATTTAAGGCTGCTGTTTTTTTGTTGGTTTTCTGTCTGGAAGACATGAACGTTGATGTCAATGGGGTGTTAAAATCCCCTACTATGATTGTGTTACTGCTGATCTCTCCCTTCTTGTCCTTCAAGATTTTCTTCATATATTTAGGTGCTCCTATGGTGGATGTGAATGGATTGTTTCCATTATCATAGTGTAGTGTTCTTTTAAGCCTCTTACTATAATCTTGGTTTTAAAGTCTATTTTGTCAGATAGAAGTATTGTTACCCAATCTTTTTTGTCCTTTTCATTTCAATGAAATATCTTTTTCCATCACTTTACTTTTAGTCCGTGTGTGTTTTCCATTCTGAGGTGGGTCTGCTGGAGACAGCATATATATGGGTCTTGTTTTCTTACCCATTCAGCTACCCTATATCTTTGACTGGTTCATTTAAGCCATTTCAGTGTGAATTTAATCACCTAGCAATTTATTTTTAAAACAACAACTTTCACAAACTGATTTTTTTAAGGCAAAAAGACACTAAAAATCTGTGTTGTGAAGACCAACAGGCTTCAATTGTGATGACTCAAGCAAGCCAAAAAATAACCTTCAGGGAGCAGAAAGTAGAACTATTTTTGCAGCCTCCATTATGTGTGCAAAAAGTAATCATGAGCCATTTGTCATCCTACCACACAAAAAATGTTTTAAAATCCATATACTTATAAAAGAAAAATAAATATGGACTTCTTCCCAAGATAGAGGTGTAGATAGATCCACTTTGGGTCCTCCCACAACCAAAAGGAGGACAATATTTAAAAACAAAAAAGCAGCCAAAATTGTCAGAAAATTGAACTGTATGAAAGTCCAACAGCCAAGCAGTTAAAGAAGTAACATTCATCCAGACAGGTAGGAGGGGTGGAGATGGGCAGCTGGGGTGGAGAGGACATGGCAAGATGGCAGCTGGCAGACCAGGCAGGTAAGACAGCAGCTGGAAGTCCCACATTTGCATGCAGATAAACCAGGTGGAACAACAGGGAAGCGAGACAGACCTCACAACCCAGGGTTCCAGCACAGAAAAAGAAAGCCTCAAAACCTCTGGCTGTAAAAACCTGTCTGGGTTGCAGAGGTGGGAGAAACTCCCAGTCTCATAGGAGTGTTCATTGGACAGACCCACAGGGTCCTAGAATGTACACAAACCCACCCACCCAAGAATCAGCATGTAAAGAGCCCAACTTATTTCTGGGTAGTGGGGGAAGTGACTGAAAGCCAGCCAAGTGCTGAGCAGACAGCATTGTTCCCTCTCTGACCCCTCCCCCACTTACAGTGCCACAATGCAGTGACATACCTTGCCCCACCCTGATGAACACCTAAGGCTCCGCCCCTTACAACATAATCGGTGTGCTGAGACAAAGAAACATGGCCCAAATGAGAGAACAAATCAAAACTCCAGAAAAACAGCTAAGCAAGGAAGAGATAGCCAGCCTATCAGATGCAGAGTTCAAAACACTGGTAATCAGGATTCTCAAAAAAATGGTTGAGTATGATCACAAAATAGAGGAAAAAGTAAAGGTTACGCAAAGTGAAATAAAGAAAAATATACAGGGAACCATCTGTGAAGGAAAGGAAACCAGGACTCAAATCAATGATTTAGTCTTCCTGGAAAAGTAGGAGGAAATAAACATTCAACCAGAACAGAATGAAGAAATAAGAATTCAAAGAAATGAGGGGAGGTTTATGAATCTCCGAGACAACTTTAAACATTCCAATATCTGAATCATAGGGGTGCCAGAAGGAGAAGAGGAAGAGCAAGAAATTGAAAACTTATTTGAGAAAATAATGGAGAACTTCCCCAATCTGGCAAAGGAAATAGACTTCCAGGAAGTCCAGGAGGCTCAGAGAGTCCCAAAGGAGTTAGACCCAAGGAAGCACACACTGAGGCACATCATCATTACATTACCCAAGATTAAAGATAAGGAGAGAATCTGAAAAGCAGCAAGAGAAAAGGAGACAGTTACCTACAAAGGAGTTCCCATCAGACTATCAGCTGATTTCTCAAAAGAAAACTTACAGGCAAGAAGGGGCTGGAAAGAAGTATTTAAAGTCATGAAAGGCAAGGGCCTACATCCAAGATTACTCTATCCAGCAAAGCTATCATTTAGAATGGAAGGGCAGATAAAGTGCTTCCCAGATAAAGTCAAGTTAAAGGAGTTCATCATCACCAAGCCCTTATCATATACAATGTTAAAGGGACTTATCTAAGAAAAAGAAGAAGATCAAAAATTATGAATAGTAAAATGACAACAAACTCACAACTATCAACAACTGAATCTAAAAAAACAAAAACAAACTAAGCAATCAACTAGAACAGGAACAGAGTCACAGAAATGGAGATCACATGGAGGGTTATCAGTGGGGAGGGGGAGGGGGAGAATGGGGGAAAAGGTACAGGGAATAAGAGGCATAAATGGTAGGTACAAAATAGACAGGGGGAGATTAAGAATAGTATAGGAAGTGGAGAAACCAAAGAACTTAAATGTATGCCCCATGGGCATGAAATAAGGTGCATAGGGGGAATGCTGGTGGGAGGCAGGATGCAGGGTGGAGGGAAATAATGGGGAGAGAAATATGGGACAACTGATATAGCATAATCAATAAAATATACATACATAAGTAAATAAACAAATAAATAAATATAAAATGGCAGGACTGTTTCTTTTACAACATATAGCAAGTCTCACTGCTTTGTAATTATGATAGGTATATCTTGAATTACAAATCTTAATATTTAACAACCTTAATTTGCAACATGAGCTATAAATTACCAAGTACTTTCATGTACATTATCTCAAGTGATCCTTAGCACATTACTCTGAGATGTTATTATCTCTAATTTCAGCTGAAGAAACTAAGGCTCAGAAAGGTTAAGTGGCTTGCCCATTGTCATGCAACTGATAAAGTCTGAGCTAGAGATTTGCCACAAAATCTAATTGTAATTCCAATCTTTTTTCCAATGTACTACTGCTGCCTCCATATATCTATGTCTATCCAACCACATCTGGTGCCTGATCCTATAAATCTACTTCTTCAATAAGCATTTATTGATCATTATATATTCTTAGCACTATGTTAAATGCTGGGTATTTAAAGATAAATTAGATAATCTCCTTGGCCCCTCAGGAGTACACAATCTACTGGGAAGACAATAACATTGTCAGCATTACCAAAAGGGCTAACTTTTTAAAAGTAGTTTAAAAGTATAGAACAGTGCCAGGCACTGTTTTAGGCACTTCAGAAGTGCCAGCTCAATTTAACCTCATAAAAGCTTTGAGTTGGGTAATATTAATATTCCCTTTGTTAGATAAGGAGGCTAAGGCAAAACTAAAATGACAGAAAGAGTAATAAATACTAAAGTAATAGTTTGTTGCTGTCACAGTGTTAAAGAAATTCCAACAGAGTGGGTCATATTTGAGCTAAGCTGTGAAATATAAACTGGGTTGTGAAAGGTGGAAAGGAAGACACTTTCAGGTAAAATGCATAGCATGAAAAAAGTAGACAATGCTGAAGAGCTACACCACCTCCTCAAACATTTTACATGCTCATGGCGTCCTTGTCATTGTAATGCTTCTTCAGCTAGGATTCTCTTCCCTCATTTAAACTAATATATTCATCAGGGTTTATTGGTTAATTAGGCATGCTTGGAAAGAAGTAAAAAGCCAAGGATGACTCCACAATATTTCACTGGAATGATTGGTAGGATGGAACTTCTCTTAACTAAAATGGAAGACTATGGGACAAGCAGTTTGAAGACAAAGATAACAGAAGCTGGAAAAAAAAAAATCCAAAGATATGTTTCCTACATAAGCAGCATCTGTTGGCAGGAAGATAAGTCTTTTTCTAACGTGCATAAAAGCGTATGCTATGGCTCTAAGAAAAATCAAGAGTGTGTTTTCAGACATGTTAAAGGATTTATTATACATCTAAGTAAATGGTCAAGTCAGCAGTTGAACAAACAAATCTAGAGTTCTCTGAACTGGTCCAGAAAGGAAATATAATTTGGGAGTTGCAAGCTCAATTATACTATTTAAGACCATGACACTAAATAAGTTCATCAATGGAGAGGGGAAAAATAAAGGATAGATCCAATGACAGAAATCTGGATACTGCTGACAAATCAAGTAAGGCAAGAGCTTAGAAATGACCACTGGAGTGAGCAATACAGCAGTCACTGGTGACTCTGACAAGAGCAGTTCCAGTAGAGTAGTAAGGAAGACAGCTTGATTTGATTGAGTTTCAGAGAGAATGGAGGAACTTCCAGTCAAGATGGCAGCATAGGTAAACATGGTTCACCTCCTCACACAACCACGTAAAAATTACAACTAAACTATAGAATAGCCATCATTCAGAACTGTCTGATGTTGAGATGAAAATGGAAGACCTACCATTATGAAACTAAAGAAGAAACCACATTGAGACTGGTAGGTGGAGCAAAGACATGAAATGGGTTGGTCCCACACTGATGTGTGATGAATAAAAATAGAGATAGGTATCTCAAGCGTGAGGGCTCCCAGCCCCAGCAGACCCCCAGCCCAGGGTTCCAGTGCCAGAAAGATAAGTCTCCATAACTTCTGCCTTTAAAAGTTAGTGGGGATTGAGGCTGTGGAAGGCAGAAGCTGCTGGAATCCAAGACAATTCCTCTTAAAGGGCCCATGAACAGACTTACTCTGACCCACTACCTCCGAGGTCCAGTGCTAGGGTAGCAGACTGAGAGGCAACAGAGACATTCCGGGAGGAAGTGATTTGTTCAGCATCAGGGCAAGAGCTTGGGGTCAGCTTTCTCCAAGAAAGAAAGACTGGTAGAGCCCAACGTTCCTTTTCTGAGCCTTCCTCCCACAGAGCCACACAGCCAGCAGGCAGGTGCCATATTTGAGACTCCATCAACCCAGTTTGCACTGTTTGTCCTACCCTGGTGATTCCCTGAGGCCCTGCTGCACCCAACTTTCAGGCCCAACCGAGCTGTTTCCGGTGGCTTTTCCATACAAATGGCTTGCCTTGGTCCATGCTTTAGATTTTCCTAAATTCTCTCAAACAAGCAGCAGCGCCTGGTTTCAGCAAGTCCTTCACATCTCACTAAGTGGCCCTGGGCCCAGCACTAGCAGCAGCTGGCCTTGGTACATAGCTTGGCCTCTTCTGGGCACCACCAAGCCCAGAAAAAAGAGCAGCCACCTGTGGATCACATTGTACCTTACGCTGTGTGACCCTGGACAGAGTACAGGCAGTGGCTGACCTTGGATATGCCAACTGCAATCAAGGCTCAACTACAACAGTAGGGGGTTCACAGCCCACAAAGTGGGTACACGCTGAGTACCCAGCTTGGGTAATACGGGGGGCTGTGCCACTGGGCCTTACAGGACACTTACTATATTAGGCCACTACACCAAGCCTGGGAGATGTAGCAGCTCTACTTAATATATAGAAACAACACAGGGAGGCAGCCAAAATGAGGAGACAAAGAAACATGGCCCAAATGAAAGAACAGAGCAGAACTCCAGAAAGAGAACTTAAAAAAATAGAGAGAAGTGTATATATCCCCAAAAGTTGCCATACTTTCCCAAATTGCAGGACCTGGCCTGCAACCTAGGCATGTGCCCTTACTGGGAATGGAAGCAGCGATTCTTTGGTTGTCAGGCCAGCGCTCAATCCAGTGAGCCAGCCAGCCAGGGCAATGCATTTTTATATACGGTTCAATTTCAGCACTAAAAAATGTTTTACTCCCTTAGTCTTTGTGGGAGTTCGGGCCCATTGGTATGTGCACCTGTGACACCAAGGGCAGAGTTCTGAAAGCGGAACTTGGCATGAACCGGTCCATTGAAGGGGAACCAGTGTTCCCTCCCTCCCGGTTGTCCTGGTGAACGTTACCTGACCGTTCTCTCACCCCTCTCCTCCCGTATCCTGGGAACAGATGCAATTGTTAGCAATTCTATGCACCCTTAGTAACCAGCCTCAATAAAAACCCTGGAAACCTGGGAATGGGTGTGTCCTCCCTGGAGGGGGCACTCTCCTTCTCTCCCCCGGCTTGCAGCGCCGCAAAGCCTCTGGCGTGTTTCACTCTCCGCCAAACACCCGCAGGACAGGAAACAGACAAGTCTTGCCGCTTAAAGTTAACACAGTCACTTTTGATTTAGAACTACCTCATTGGGTAAATGCATCAATTCAAGATTCTCCCACTCCCCTACATCTTCCTTCTCCTCTGAAGACGATATAATTTCCCAAAGGGGTTATAAGAAATCTTGGCAGTTAGAGGCATATGGTTCACATGTACTTATCTGTACTCGCTAGCACGTATTAAGGTATAGTTCACCCCACCTGGACATCATGCACTGGTATCTAGTACACATGTGCTCGGTTCCCGCCCCAACTCCGTGACAATCTCAAAAGCACATCTGGGCCCTCTTTCAGCCTGCCAGCCCTCTCGGCACTTTCACATGGCCCTGAAGTCTCAAGAAATTCAGCTGCTCTCTCTGTACCCCCTTGATGAACATGACAACTAAGCGAGGCACCCCGGACTTACTCACTTCCTCAGCCTTTGCTGCCCGTCTTCCTGCGCCATTCCATGGAAAGTAAGGCGCAGATGCGTGTTTCTCTGGTTTCATTGCCTCAAATCCATTCCCCTACAAGTATCCACATTCTGCATCCTCTTTATTTTCAGGTACATTTTATAAACTTTGTTATTAGTACATCAGGGGCAGACCTTTAATATTTAAGAAAAGCTTTGAGGATCGAGAAAATTCTCAAGTGCCCGGTGTTTGCCCTTACCTTTAATTCTGTCCTTTTGCTTCATATACTTTAAATCTCTATTATTAGGGACATATTTATGGTTGTTATGTCTTCTATAAAAACTAACCTTTTTAACACTATGAAATCTTTATCTCTTGTAATAACCTTTGCCTTAAAGCCTATTTTATCTGATATTGACACAGTTTATTCATCTTTCTTATGGTTATAGCTTAACTTGGTATATTTTTCCTCTCCACTTATTTTCAACATATTTTGATATTGACCTACAGGTCTCTGAGGCAACCTGTTCTTTTTTTTTTTCCAATTTTTGTCTCGCTGGCCTTCAGATTGGATAATTTCTATCAATAAAAATTAATTGACTCTTATTTCTATCATCTTTAATCTACTGTTAAGCCCATTCAGTAAATTTTTGTTTCAGATATCATATTTTATCTCTAAAATATACATTAGATTCTTTTTTATAGTTTTAATTTATTTACTGAGATACCTTAACTACTTAGTCATTATAGAAATATTATTCTTTATATGTTTTAGCATAGTTATGACCACTGCTTTAAAATCTTTATTTGTTAAATCCCACATCTGATTATCTTTGAGTCATTCTTTTCTCTTCAGCCTGGGTCACATTTTCTTGTTTCTCCATGTCCTGCAGTTTTGGATTGCATTCTAGACATTATGAATGATATAGATTTCTGATTTTGCTGTTTCTTCAAAGAGTTTTATTTTTGTTTGCTTGTGTGGCAAAAGTTAACTAGGCTGAACTCAAACTCAAAACTCTGAAATCTCAGTTCAGTTCTTTTATCCTTGACAGGTAAGTCTCGTATCTTCCTGCATCTGTGTCGTTCATGGCTCAACCAGCTACTTGGGCAGGTGATACAAAACTTTGGGATCCCTCTTTGAGTCGCTCTCTCTTTTCCAGGATTCCTCCTTTACTTTTCGGCTCCTGAGGCCGCCTCCGACTCTCTCCTCAGTAAGACTGTGGGTTTTCAATCCATATTTTGGCTCCCTGCTGTGGCAACTGGGACTTATGTTCAAGCTAAAATCTGTAAGAAACTGGAAGCCCACTCAGTGCTCCTCCCTTCCTCCACATATCTATATAAAGTACCTACATATATCCCTACTTTGGTTTGCTCTCTAACACCTTCAGATAGTTGTGTTTTTCTTTTTTTCTTTTTTTTTCTTTTTTTGCAGAGTTTATAGTTACTTGCGGAAGAGTTACTCTAACAGGAGCTACTAAGCCATTATCAGAAGAAGAAACTAGCACTTGCCGATCCGGAAATTTTTTGCCTATTGCCTCTAGTATTGTTTTTGTTGTTTATTCTAGTTAGAAACTCAGTGAAATTTCTCCTTCTCTCTGAGCTTCTTTGTATCATTCCTTCCCTAGGGCTATAAGAGTCAACATCCTGTCTAATTTAAAAATCAGGAGAAATATTTTGGCTGTGGGGGTCTCCCATGAGCAGTGACGGGTCCGAGCTGCACACTAGAAAAGGGGAAAATACATAGATAAATATTTCAAAATATCTGTCTGAAATGCAAATACATTGTGGAAAGGTTAACAGGTTTAAATCATCATTTGAACAAATTAGGTAGCTGGTCTACTCGGTCCTGAAAGAGAAGGATCTCTGAGAGGGTAGAATACAGAGGAGATAAAAACACGTAGAGCTGGGCGAGAGGCAGATCTAGGCAATGTCCTCCGTGAGGCCTGAGATGGGAGAAAAGGCTGACATGTAATAGATGAAGAGGGTGCTTTCAAGACAACTTAGAGCTCCCCAAATGGAGAATCCCTAAATTTTAGAATTATAGCTTTATGGCACTTTAAACCTAAAAGATATTTACCAAATCATCTAAATATGAAACTCTTATTTCAGAGGCAAGGAAACTGAGTCTCACACTTCGCCTGCCTCATAATTTAGCCAAGGGACTCACGGCCCTCGCCGCCGTGTTGGTGCTATCACATTCGGTTTCAGAACAGCCTGGGGCCTGTTCACATCTGTGTTTTGACTAATCAATTTTGTATATGATAGCATTAGGCCTGAGCCACTCAATTCATCCTTAAACACGCTAGAGAATTCTAATATAGAGCTTTTTGTTCTTTCTCTTTATTATCTTGGAGTTTTAATCACAGCAGAGTGCACTGAGGCTCTTTTATGATTGCATACAATACACCAGGCTCCAGCTCTCTTTTTTAATTATGGTAAAGTCATGTGGCCTCTCATGGATTGCTTGATTTCATGTCCAGGTATAGATGGCTCACAGGATTCTACAAAGATTAATTCAGATTAGCACATAAATTTATTGAGGGAAGTATCTATCAGGTGTTCCTGTCTGTCTGTGTGACTTTTACTGACAATAATAAAGTGATATGAGTTTCAAACTCCCTTTCCCATGCTGCCTTCTGATTTAATCATTAGTCAGATTCTGCATTCTTCCCTAAGGTACCTTTTTATCATCTCAACTACGAATGAGAAACAGATCGGTGAATTTAAGAAATTATATTTTAAATAATGCTTCTATGTCCACAGGTTTGTTCTCTCCTCTCAGTACCTGGGTTAACATCTTCTGGACAAATCAAAATACATCAAGATGCGTAAAATTTCTTTATACTCAAAAGATTCAGTAGTATGTCTTTCTAACGACAGCAGTTGCCAAGAGAAGAGAGCGCACTGTCCTTCACAACCCAAGGTGAAGAGTTGCTCTGGTCTCTCTTAAAACGAGGCGCCATGTCCTTCTGCCCTCCTGCCAGTCAATAAGGGCCCAAATGGCAATTTAACGAATAATGCCAGGACGTGCAATGTATCAAAGTGTAGCCTAGCTTTTAGGGAGAATAAACATAAGTATTGGGACTTCTTGTTTCCTTCACTTAAATAAAAAATAGATATACATTCTTTTAAAATCTACAAATATTCACCATATTACTTTAAGGCCATAACTGCTACTGGAGCTGATCCCCAGTGGCCTAAAGAAAATGAACAGTGCCAGCTCCCGTTAGCCTCCAGGCAACTTTATCCTGTCTGAATATAATTGACGTGTAGTATTAATGGGCACATTCATAGCAAATTATTTTTTGTCAGTGTCCTAAGGCTAACTTAGAAATCTCCTCTCTCAGTAACTGTTAAACGTGCTCATTCAATAAACAAATATTTGGGTGCCTGCTAGGTGTCGGGCAACACAAAAGCAGCACCAGACTAGACAAAGAGGGGGATGGGCACTGAGGCAGAGGAAGGCGTGCATACAGTTTTCCTCATGCCAGCCAAGAGCATCTTTGGTTATTAGGTCACCTCTAACTTCTCAGCAGCACTGATCGATCTTGGGTCTTAGGTGATCTTACCTCTGTTAATTCCTACCCATTGAAGAGACTGTGCAACAAGAAAAATAGATTGCATCAAGGACTTATTTTACTGGTAATTTGTAATTCAGTCCAAGTTATCGCTAACCCTTGAAAAGTAACCCATGGAGCTAATTTTCAAGAAAATCACATATTTGATAATCACATATGACAATCATATATTATGATAGTAATTAGGTAAGTGATTGTCAGTATAGTAGTACCAGAATGTCATAGGGAAAATGCATTTTTGTAATATAATTTTACATGTCAATTATACCCCAATTTAGAAAAGAAAATTCATTTCCGCATACATGCCTCAGTTGAGTTAATAGTGTAAATGACAGATAAGTAAGGTATAAATGACAGGTAAGAATAGTAGTATCAATGTAGTTTTTAAGATAAATTAGGTTTTATATTATTTTGAACTTTTTTTTCAGAAACTAGTAACCCTGACCAAAATGCTTGAATAGATAAATTATCACTAAGATACATGTAATTTTTGGCCTTATAATGCTTTATTAACAAAACAAAACTATGTTTTTTATTTATGTATCATAACTCCTTCAGTCCTTTGTTGAACTAAAACATCTTGAAACAAAATGCAAAATATAAGGTAAGAACCATACTTGGTAAGATTGGAAAAGAACACACTTGCTTGTAATTTAGCACTATAATTATGCTATTGATACACAATATCTCTGAGGGTTTTGCTTCAGAAATAATCCTCTAGGAGTCTACCTCAAGACATTAACACATAGAAGTATTCATGATGAATTGTTAATAAAAAAAATTGTAATGTCTGAAGCTTTAAACAAAGTTAGTTCATTTATTCCCTTTTTAAAAATGAGTCTACTATACCACAAAATAACCTTATGAGCACAATAATTAATATTAAACTAAAATATAAAAATTAAATGCAAAAATATCCCAAACACATTTCCTTAAGAATAAGTAAAAGAAAATATGTAACCGGACGAAGGTGACATCAAGTAAGATTTTGAGCATACTGGGAGAAAAATAAAGACTGTTACCTTATTTAAGATAAAAATAAAAATATGTGCAGACTTTCTCACCTACGACAGTTTTTTAAAACAATTAAAAATTTCAAAAGAATGGTACTTCCAGAGGACCCACTCTGTCTAGGCATTGTGGTGGGCTCTGGAGATTCAGTTAGGAACAAAAAAGACATGTTTCCTAACCCTATAGAATTTATACTGTGTGACTTTCAGCCAAGATGGAGGCGTAGGTAGATACACTTTGCCTCCTTGCACAACCAAAAGAAGGACAACAACATTTAAAACAAAACAAAAACAAAAAACAACCAGAACTGCCAGAAAATTAAACTGTATGGAAGTCCAACAATAAGTGAGTTAAAGAAGAAACATTCATCTAGACTGGTAGGATGGGTGGAAACAGGCAGCCGGGTGGAGAAGACGCACAGCCCGGCTGAGGCTGGAGGATTGGGTGGGTGAGACAGTGGTTGGTGGACCTGGCAGTCCCATACCTGCATGCAGATAAACCAGCAGGAACAACTGAGAAGTGAGACAGGACATGCAACCCAGGGTTCCAGCGCAGGAAAAGAAAGCCTCAAAACCTCTGGATGTAAAAACCTGTGGGGGTTGCGGTAGCAGGAGAAACTCCCACCTTCACAGGAGTGTTCATCAGAGAGACCCACAGGGTCCTTGAATGTACACAAACCCACCTACCCAGGAATCAGCACCAGAAGGGCCCAATTTCCTTGTGGGTAGCCTGGGAAGTGACTGAAAGCTGCCCAAAAGCCAAACCAACAGCAATGCTCCCTCTCTGACCCCTACCCCACATACAGTGCCACAAGGCAGTGACATGTCTAGATAAGACAAAGTTAAAGGAGTTCATCATTACCAAGCCCATACCATATGAAATGTTAAAGGGAATACCTAAGAAAAAGAAGATCAAAACTATGAACAGTAAAATGACAACAAACTCACAACTATCAAGAACTGAACCTAAAAAAAAAAAAACTAAGCAAACAACTGGAACTGTAACAGAATCACAGAAATAGAGATCACATGGAGGGTTATCAGTGGGGTTGGGAAGGGGGAGAATAGGGGGAAAGGCACAGGGATTAAGAAGTATAAATAGTAGGTACAAAATAGACGGGGGGAGGTTAAGAATAGTATAGGAAAGGGAGAAACCAAAGAATTATATGTACGACCCATGGACATGAACTAAGTGGGGGGGAATGCTCGTGGGAGGGGGGTGCAGGGCTGAGGGGAGTGAAGGGGAGGGAAAAATGGGACAACTGCAATATCATAACCAATAAAATATACTTGAAAGAAGAAAGAAAGAAAGAAAGAAAGAAAGAAAGAAAGAAAGAAAGAAAGAAAAAATAAAAATGTTTAGAAAAGAATTTACACAGTGAGACAGATGAGAATTGAGAGCAGTGTTACAAATCATGATGAAACAACCAAGTGCCTACTTTACATTCGGACCTATACACCGCCAGTCACCACGAGTAAATACATGGAACCATTTTGTTGTTGGCTTTAATGTTTTTATAGTCAATTATGAAGCATAACAAAAATAAATGACAATATGAAAGTTTAAGAAACTTTTCCTAGGTCTTATAATCACTGTCTCTGGGCTACAGTTCCCAACTCCTTTTTTCTTAAGTCATAACAAAGCCATAGTGTTTACTTCATATTGAAAAAAAAAATGAAAAGTAATAATCCATTTCATAGGTGGTTTCCATGTATACTTAACCCCAGTGATGGTATTACACAGAATATATGACCCATGGCCCAGCCAACATGGAAAATATAAATGGATATATGTAACAAGGTTGCAGTGTTCAATCTGGTTTTTAACCACTAGTTCCAGGCTCCAGAAAACTAATTCAGTAGAGACAGATATTGATCATGGATAAAGTAAAGAGATCAACTCAGTCCATTTCTTCTCATTCGCCAACAGCTCCTCAAGATCAGGGAGTATGTCTGCTTCATTCCGTAAATCCTCATTAGGCCCAGGACAGGGCTTTCCACAAACGGAGCCCCTCCAGGTTCCCTTGGGAGAAGAAAAGGCATTAAAGGACTCAGTGAGTTTATGTGGCCTAAAAGTAAATTTGGCATTTGAAATAGTGAATAGATAAATATGACTGATAAATACATTCATGAGAAAGTGGAAAAGATGAGATTGGAGTTGTGGGTAGATTGGGGCAGCCCACATAACCAAGTCAGAGAGTTGGACCTCTGAAGAAAATGAAAAGACATTAAAAGACATTCTAGATGCATTTCTCTTCCTCATGCTGGGAGGAGGTTATAGGGAGCTTGGGAGGGAAGAAATATCCAAAGAATCCTGAAACACCAACTCAGAAGAATATATGCACCCTTATGTTCATTGCAGCATTATTTACTTTAGCCAAGATCTGGAATCAACCCAAGTGCCCATCAGTAGATGAATAGATAAAAACACTGTGGTACATTTATACAATGGAATACTACATGGTCATAAAAAAGAAGGTGATCCTACCTTTTGCAACAGCATGGATGGACCTGGAGATTATTACACTGAGTGAAATAAGCCAGTCAGAGAAAGACATATACCACATGATCTCACTTATATGTGGAATTTAATGAACAAAATAAGCTGCTGAACAAAACAGAAACAGAAATATGGGTATCTGGAACAGCCTAATAGCTGTCAGAAAGGACAGGGGAGAGGGGGGACTAGATGAAAGAAAGCGAAGGGATTAGCCAAAGGACATATATGCATGACCCACAGACTCAGACAACAGTGTGGGGGTGGTCAGAGGGAACGGGGGTGGGGCTGCGTGGAGGTGGGCAAAGGGGGGAAAATGGGAATACCTGTAATAGTGTCAACAATAAAAATAAATTTTTAAAAGGGACACTTAGAAAGAGGCGGGGGTTTAGAATTTAAGAAAACTATCAGGGTGTGATTAAAGAAAGTGAAAAGAGATGAGGGCCAGAATTAATGGTAATGAAGTTACAATAATTAACATAAGAAGGGAGTATGGGGAAGGAGAGGGAATTCCCATTCATTTGTCTGACTGAAAGCACAGGAATGATAGTAACAAAAGGGAACCTCGAGAAACCAGGAAG